>JASDQU010750914.1:8948-33624 GCA_032191745.1 Picea mariana
CCCCCAATCCCTCTAAGATTTAGGGAGAGCAATATCATTACTTCTCCCTTCCCAGGGATTTCATTGCTCTAAGTGCCCCACGATCAGTGGTAGGAGGACAAGTAACAGATGGCAAGGAGGTCATGACCTCCATTTTTTTTCAAGCACCCCTGGTCTTTATCGAAGAGTATTCAATACTCAGGCCTATCGACCAAGCATACTCTTTCCTTGCCCCCTCAGCACAAGGAATCGATGAACTGACCTCCCCACCACACTTAGATTTACTATAAACAAATATTCCAAGGTAGATAGGTAATTGGACAGGTGATTTGGTTTCTCGCATAAAAGGAATCAGAGAATCCAGAACGACACTGAGGAAAGTGTCGTCCTCATCCGATTCTCTACAGCCAGGTTGATGATCAGAATCCCTCGATGGAGTCAAAGACAATGGGATGAAATTCCCTAAATAAGTTGCGTCGAACACCAAATGGTTTGTTGATAATGGGTCAAATATTTCTCCTTCGCGATCTGGATTAATCCACAGGTTTGTTGATAATGGTTTGTTGATAAATGGGTCAAAAATTCTAGAAATATTCTCATTTCTAGAATTTTTATTTCTCAGATCAAAACCTGGCCCGACATTAGCTTATATCATGATCATCTATTTGCATGCCACAATGTTTGCAGTTTGGGCTGGAGGATCGGATGCAAGCAATTATGCGCCGACATTAAAAGTTTTATTTAATGGGCTGGAGGATCGGATGCAAGCAATGTGTACTTATTTATAAAAGTTTTATCATGATTTTATTGGAACTGTACTGTGATTACCTGTGTAAAATTGTATTTTTTTGGTCCTTTTCCCAAAAACTTGTAATCAGAGCAAATAAGTTTATCACAAAAATTGCCAGCATAATCTTTATCGCAAATTATTTCTTTCATGATTCTGAAGTTTCTATCATATTGTAACTGAAAAATATTTAGTTTATTTTGGAGTACTTCAGTGGATTGGAACCATAACTTATTGTTCAAGCAAATATGCACAAACAACTATTTAATAAATAATTATCAAATCTTTGTTGCACATACATCTAAATTCAAAAGAAGATCACATTTAAATCAATAGATTTTGTTAAACTACTGAAATAGTCAATAGTCCAAATAGAACAACAAGAAGAAAACCAAACTTATATGACATCAAGCTGATAGATAGCTAGTAGCTAAATGCACAAAAGCCTTTCTAAATGCAACATTCAACTCCAAATCCACCTCTAATCAACCCTGCATGTTAGCTTGACATTGTTTTAAATAAGTATGAAATATTTACATTCAAACAATAGTGCTAGAGAAAAATATTCATACTCATAAAACCCAGACAATTAAGAGATTGAAATAATTCTTTATTAATGACCATATTGAACAATAATATTCAATCAAAATAAATAATTCTTCCTTTGCTGGTTCATAAGACAGTCAAAACCTTGAATTACAGAGTATTTTACAATAGTGCAGTTCACTTTCCTCCAGGATTCGAACCATCTCTTCCATCCTCCCTCCCTCCTTTACACATATATGATCATGTATTTATATCATTAAGCAATATTATAGCTACCACTAGTGAATGGGCGTAATCTTAATCTTGAAAAATGCCTTCGAATGGACCGATAATATCTCTCAAAATACTCATTTCTAAGGTAAATCCATTCAAGTCAACTAATTTGACACATTCTGGGAAAAACCCATGTCTTATTGTTTTGAAATTCGACATAATTTGGCCAGAAACTGTCCCGAAAATTTTCCAGTAAATAATGATTTCTCCTAAGCATATGAAGAATTCTAGAACCACCCGCAGCGCATTAACTATTTCCCACTCTTCTTGCAATGATCTTGAACCTCATATCTTCATGGAATCCTACTAAAATCGACCTTGGAGCAAACTATGACACTGTACATAAAATCAAATTTATTAATAATAAAGATTTTTTTTTGTGAATAACTACAAAATCTACAATTTTGAAGTAACTCTGAACTAAGCAATTACATCAATAATAAAATCTGAATAGAAACAATAATGAAATCAGGTTTATAAACAACTTTTATCAATCAACAAAATATTAATACAAACCAATAACTAATACACAATAAACATTTACGATTTGGATTTTGTTGTTGGTTATTTCGTTAACCTGCGATCTAAATGGTCGAATCTTCTTTATTGCAGGTAGATTGCGTGGCAATCAAAACATAGGTCAATTAATCAAATATATCATGGGAGATTTGAAGTGATAATTCCTCTAATTTTTTATAACCTTAAATAAGTTTTTTTTTCAATAGAAAATTTACTCAATTATATTAGTGATATAATTTGTTTACATATTTTTGTCTATACAAGAAAAAAAGAAAAAACTACCTTAAAAGACTAAATTGTCTCAAAGTATATCCCGGATCCTTACAATTCAAAAGCTGTCATATGATACTTAAAAGTAAAACACGAAATCCAAAATACTAATCCAGGAGAGGATCATTTGTCTATACTTCCTTAAATACCACTAAACTAGAGGGGAAAATGCACCCAACTATTGCAAGCATGGCCAAATAGTGACAAAAATGACAACTAGTAAAGGTTGTAATGACTCTTGGGACCTTAAGTCCCATTGACCCATTTGAAAAAAGTAATTCTGCCTTTAGGTTCTTGATTAGATTGTTTTGATAGAAGGTCTGCCTCCTTATTAAATTCCCAAAAGATGTGTGCAAAGTTGATATCTTGAAAGTGTTTAATTAATTTCTTGATTCTGAGCTTCCAACATTCAATTGCACTTGCCTGGAGTCTTCCTTTTTTCGTTCAACCATTCAATTAATACTTTTGAATCTCCCAGAACCTGGAGTTTATGAAATGACAAATGTGTTCCAAGAGTTAGTGTTGCCCAAACTTCTAGTAATTCAACCCTTATAATTGTACCTTTTCCACAGTTGAAGATCCATCTATAAACTAAATGATCTGGAGTTTTGAAACCCCCCCTCCCTTGATAATCATGGATTGCACCAATGGCCTATTTTTTTTTCCACCTTAGCCAGTAACCAGCTCCAGTCTTCCACTTTGTGCGGCCCCGTCTTTAGATAATAACCCAGATAATTGAAACCTACAGAGAGATCTGTAAAATTAAACGAAAGTAAAGTCTTTAAAAAAATTAATTGCACCTATGATAGCCCAACGTGCAAAACTATTGTTTTTTACTCATTCACCTGTAAACCCGATGCTTTACATAACACTTTAATGATTCTATCAACCTCCATCCATTCTTGTAGAGTGGCTCTAGTAATGATTAGTACATCATCCATAAAAAGAAAATGAAAGATTTTAATAATTATGGACACCTTCACTCCCATCAGCTTGCGATCTCATTTACTTTCCTTTAGTAATAGACTAAGACCCTCCATAACTAGAATAAAAAACAAAGGGGACAATGGGCACCCTTGGTGTAAATATTTGCCACTTCTGAAAAAATCCGTAGCCTCCCCATTTAGTAAAACAAAAAAGGACGAGGAAATGACACAAATCATAATCCAGTTGGTCATCGGAATACCAAAGCCAATGTGAAATAAAATTGATCTTAGAAAATCACAATTTATGCAATCGTATGCTTTTTTTAGATCGAACTTAAGTACACATGATTTAAATTTTTTTTTTTTAATGCTATGGAGGCATTCATGTGTTGTTCCAATGGCATCCTAGATTTGTTTGCCTTTTAAAAATCCCAACTGCTTTGCAGATATAGATCTAGAGAGGAAAGGTTTGATTCGATTTGCAATAATTTTGGAGATTATTATATAACAGAGGTTACATAAGGAAATTGGCCTGAAATATCCAAAGGTAGTTGGCTTATTAACTTTTGGTATAAGGGACAATACTGTAGAGTTAAGGACACCAACGATGACACCTCTAGATCTTGATTCTTCTACCATATCTAATAGATCACCCCCTACCAGATCAAATAAATGTATAAAAAACTCAACTGTCCAGCCATCGGGCCCTGGGATTTTATCTTTTTTGAACAATGTTAAAACCTCTTTCAGTTCACCTAGGTCGACAGGTCTTTGTATAACTTTGGCTTCCTCCTCATTTACCAATCGGGAGAAGAGGCCCGCAACTCTGACCTGTTCAGTTGTAGAGGGTTGATCCCGTGCCTTGAAGAAATTTTTGAAGAAATTCACGACCTATGCTTTTAATTCCACCTGAACAGAGTGTATTTTCCCAGTGTCATCTTTAATCTCCCATACATGCTTCCAATCTCTTTTGTAACTGGAAAATTGATGAAAAGACTTTGTATTTTGGTCGCCACTTTGTATCCAAATCGCCCTGCTTCGTTGTCTCCAAAGTTCCTCTTTTTCCTTTAGATACTTATTTCTTTCTTGTTCAAGACTAGTAAGGTGTCTTTCCTCCTCCAGTAACAACTCGCCTCCTGTAATTTTCTGAAGAGTGTCTTGGATTTCATCCTCCATCTTCTCAAGATGTATCAAATCTCGGCATTTGATTTCCTTTACCCAATTTTTTGTGTGGGCCTTTAGTTCTTTTAATTTGCAGACTAACCTTCCTTGTTTCTCTTCTTCAGTTAAAAATTTATGATCATTCCAGATCTCGTGGACAATACTATTAAAATATTTTTCACTCAGCCACTGTGAATTAAATTTAAACGGATAAGCCTTAAAGAGTGGTGTTATCTTTAACTGTAATAACACAGGGGTGTGATCCGAGACGTATGGGTACTCCACCCAGGATCTATAGAGGCCCACAGTTGCTAAAATATCTTTTGATATCATAACCCGATCCAACCTCTTATATATGGAGTCAACAACTATCCTCCAATTTATCCAGGTAGGGACAATCCTTTCCATCTGAATATCAATTAACCTGTTGATTTGAAAAAAAGTTCTGAAAAAATCCGCCAAAGGAGAAACTTGTGCTAACCCCCCCCAGACCTCACTCGTCGAAACTGTAAAGTTCAAATCCCCAACAATAACCATAGTTTTATATGATAATAGACCACACTCTGCTATATTGTTACAAAATATTTTCCTCTCCGAGCACGGACCATAGATATTTAGAAATGTGATCTCCCTTTTGCTTTCAATACACCAACTTGTCAACAAAATGCCACCACATGAAAGGTAAGGTACCAGGTCGAATTTGTTTGGGTCCCAAGTAACCAAAAGACTGCCTGAATTACCAATGGAGTTAACCACATAGGAAACCCAGGCTAATCGGAAGCTATTCATAAATGCTCTAGTTTTTTGTTCATGGACCAAGGTTTCTTGTAAAAACATAATATCTGGGTGGGGTATTTCTAACAATTGACGAACATGCCATTTTAAGGGTTCCCCCAATCCCTCTAAGATTTAGGGAGAGAAATATCATTACTTCACCCTTCCCAGGGATTTCATTGCTCTAAGTGCCCCAAGGTCAGTGGTAGGAGGACAAGTAACAGATGGCAAGGAGGTCACAACCTCCATTTTTTTCCGAGCACTCCTAGTCTTTACTGGAGAGTATTCAATACTCATGCCTCTCGACCAAGCATACTCTTTCCCTGCCCCCTCAGCACAAGGAATCGATGAACTGACCTCCCCACCACACTTAGATTTACTATAAACATATCTTCCAAGGTAGATAGGTAACTGGACATGTGATTTGGTTTCTCGCATAAAAGGAATCAGAGAATCCAGAACGACACTGAGGAAAGTGTCGTCCTCATCCGATTCTCTACAGCCAGGTTGATGATCAGAATCCCTCGATGGAGTCAAAGACAATGGGATGAAATTCCCTAAATAAGTTGCGTCGAACACCAAATGGTTTGTTGATAATGGGTCAAATATTTCTCCTTCGCGATCTGGATTAATCCACAAATTTTTAACATGAACGCTTTTCCCTACTATCCAAGTGATTGTCATATTATAGCCATAAATAATTATGCCGAAGGCATATTTAGGGACAAGTATTGTCCAAAACCTATCAACAGGGAAAAACCTGTCAACCAAACCACTTTGCTTACCAAACCACTCGAAAAGACGTTGCTTTTCATGTTGAATTGCCAACTTGCCACCAATCGAATTTGTTGAACAATTTCTAGCTAGGTCTCACAGCTCTTTGCCCGGTGTCATGCTGGCATTTCAACTTGGATATGTCTTGTCTCCTCCTACCCGATGGATAGATTTTCGCAGTTGATCTTGATCTACCTTGGAGGCATATCGAGATACACCTGTGATTCTGCCCTCCCTCCCATTTATGATGGGAATCCAAATTAGAAACGCTGTAGGAGGTTTGGGAGTAAAGGCTTTCATAATAACGCTGGGTCTTTTGGCGACTAACGACCCTGAAAATGTAAGGAATCAATCCCTCCATTTTTGTCTCCTATGATAAGATTTCAGAAACAAATATTAGTACAGAGAGTAAAGTTGAGGCAGGTAGAGACAATGGACTACTGAATGTTCACCGCCCATGTATTGATTTCCTAATCTGCGCAACACAGACTCTTGTGGTGTTGGAGACAAATGATATATGTCGGTCAGTGCTAAATGCCTATTTCCTCGTGAATATTGATTTGACTCTTTCAGGATTTGGATTTGAATGTATTGCCTGAACCATTTTGCTTGCTCATTGCATCTACTGATACCAACCTAGGCATACTTCTTAGAACACAAACCAAAGAAAAAATAAATACAATTTGGGTGTTGAGGGGCTCGGATCTATTGCCTGAAAAATGGAGTCTTGAAGGTTTTTGATTGCAGGAAACGCTTACTCATGACACTTGAGCCTATGAGAGACGTAGAATTGAAGGTTCAGACGAAATGGAAACTATCCAGATGGCCCAGAAGGCTAGAAAACCACAAGCACCTAAAATCTAGCACCAAATATGGAGGGTGGACATAGTCAAACCAGGACCCAAAAGACCGCCAAACTAGCCGAGAAATACAGGGGAACAATTGGTTTAAAAATCTCCATTGGGTTTGGAATTTCACGCTGAAAATATCCACCTTGGAGACATGGGGATTTATCTGGGAAACACAATGTTGCAATCTAGGAAAAACTGGGCCTTTTGCTTTGTCCCCACACCCAACTACCACACCGGCGAAGATTTATTAAATTTTTGGTTTTGTCTGCGGGGGTTTTGAGAAACCACCATTACTGTTCACCCATGTCATCATTGAAAACCCCCTTCCAATTTTGGACATATAGCCTCTTACCACATCGTCTTTCTTATTGAATTCATTACCCAGGATGTTTGAGATATCAACTATGAGCCGTATATGAATGCCGAATTAATGAAGTGTGTCAGGACATGTTTTCAACTATGAATGTCAATTTTTGGACACGTATATTATGTCCTTATCACTCTAGTTTTCAACCGAGCATGGTTTTCAGAAACCATCCCTTCGAAACTGCCCCTCTGTCATCGTTTGAATCGCACATTATCGGAGCTCACTGCCTTTTGCTGCACCTCCTTCTGTCAAGTTGCACCACCCCAAAAAGTACAATATTTCTTATCAAGGTCGCCATTCTCAAAAGCATAGAGCATTCATGGGTATGAATGTATTCTATCTCATCTCATCTCATTCTCATTTCTAGAATTTTTACTTCTCAGATCAAAACCTAGCCCAACATTAGCTTATATCATGATCATCTATTTGCATGCCACAATGTTTGCAATTTGGGCTGGAGGATCAGATGAAAGAAATCATGCGCTGACATTAAATATGCTGGAGGTATATTGTTTTAGGAATCAACATTTTTTCTTTACCGACTGTAATGTAATGATAAAAGTAGATCATTCGGTACTAATTAATCGACATGCCCATCGATTTCATTTATGTGATTAGGCAGTGATTTTCACAATGGGGTTGGATTGCGTGGTGCGAATAGTGGAGTCTGGTTGGTTCCACTTCGGTTCCCAGGAGATCAGCAAAGGTGTTCCCTTAGCGCAGTTATCTTTAGGCAAAATTGTTATCCTCTGGAGAATATACATGTTGAGCTCGAAGATACAGGAGGCTATATCTTACTGATGCTTGGCCATTCTCAAGTCAGACTTCTCTCAACTTAAAGGCATATTCTCCTACTTGTTCTATGATTCTTTAGATGGGGCACATATAGTTGGGTTGGGAGTGTGGGATAGCGTCGAATCAGCCTCTGTTCTCGAAAATAATCCCAAAACCAACCCGACATTGACATTTTGGAAAGGACTGGGAGCCAAGAATCTTAGATACCACGTTTTCCAGGTCATCTACATCACCTACCAAAGTCCTTTCCTCAAGAATTCCAGGCCAGGTTTACAAACGTAATGATGATTTAACTTCAATTCATTTTTTCTGTCATCAAGTTTTGGCATAAGAGTCATAAATATAACCATATAGGAAGAGGCATGTTCAACTCAACCAATCAGCTATTCCACTTTGAAATTCGTCTTCATCACCTTTAAACCCAACGCTCCCCTTAATACCAAACCTCTGCGTCAAGTCGCCTTTAAACCCAATACTCCCATTAATACCAAACCTCTACGTCAAGTGGACTTGGAACCCTTGGTATGAAATTCATTTGTTTTATGTTCACCATTTGAAACCCTCGACCATACGTTTAGACAATGATCTCGGTAGAAAAATCAACTATTTTGGGCTTGTCTGACTCATTCTCGGCTACAATACCTTACTTTCAAGTCATATGTCTACAGATTAACCATATAAACACAACGTATTCCACATTCATTTTCACCCCACCAGGCCTCTAAACGATGAACAACAACAAAAACAAACGTCCCCCGAGGTTCCATCTCCGTTAGGGTTGGAACCCTTGGAAGAGAAAGATTAGGAAGATGAGATCGAAGAAAGAGAGATCAAGTATCAGACCCTAACCAAATTCCTGTGCCTAAGAAGAAGGATTGGGAATCCATGACACTTCAGGAGAAGGCGGTGGAGATTTACATGGGGGAGAAAGGTATTTTGTTTCGGTTCAATAAGTTTTTGCATGCTTCCATATTTATTTTGATTGGGGTTTGGGTTCTGTTTAGGTTCGTGGGTTCTTTACTAGGTCTTTATCATCTCACCCACCAAAGCTTTCGGTGGACTCCAACCCTTCATTCTTTATCTCATAATTTAATGTAATCCCTATACATCTTGGAATGTGTACTTATTTATAGAAGTTTTATCATGATTTTATTGGAACTGTACTGTGATTGCCTGTGTAAACTTGCATTTTTTTTTTCCTTTTCCCAAAAGCTTGTAATCAGAGAAAATAAGTTTATCACAAAAATCACCAGCATAATCTTTATCGCAAATTATTTCTTTCATGATTCTGAAGTTTCTCTCATATTGAAACTGAAAAATATTCAGTGGATTGGAACCATAACTTGTTGTGCAATTCTTATAGAAATTAAATTTTAAATAAGAATCGTGTAGAACATATACAATATAAAGATTTTGTACCTGAATATGATCTTGTAAAAATTTAATGTATCACATGGCTTCAAGAAGAACAGATGCAGTATAGGTCTGCAAAATCAAGATTAAGGCCATGAAAGATAACCTTTTGAAGATGAATGGACTCATAGCTATGCTTAGGCATATTGTTTTCCCTGAAATGAGTTGCTCAAAATGAAAGATTCAAATGTTTTCAAAGATTTAGGATTTTATCATTCCAAATGGTGAGACAAGTTGTTGCAGCACCTTAATGCGTTCATCTAGCTTCTCTTTGCGCACCTTCTCCTTTAAACACACGCGTGACCTGAAGTCTCTTCGCCTGGTAAAATTTGAAAGTAATGTTGAAGCAATAGCCACACAAAAAATGGATTCCAAATGGAAAAATGGTGGTCGTTGGGTCAAAATTTGTGTTCAAATGTTGACTTCCAATTAATCTCACAGTCCTAAACTGCCATATTTTTTAATCCAAATGGACTCCAACCTCATTCCTCTTAGGCAACCATATATGATAAACAACCATGATAGTACTCTAGCAATAAACAACATTCTGTCCAAGAAGATGCGGTGGTTTCTGCATTTTTCATTATTTTCTCCAATTTTCTCCGCCACCTCTATCTACCACCCAAAGAACCTAAATAATCCCATCGCCACGCCATGAAAATGCTCTATCTACCACTGGATTATTGGCACCTATCCTAAAATATCATTCCATTCCCTCTGTATAGGGATCAATCCATCGAGGCAAACACGTAAGTGCATTAAGTCCATTGCGCTTCGCACATAGACTAATAATAACCACTTATATCAACAAGTAGAATTGTTCTTATTCCACTTAGCAGGTCAACAATTAATGAACGTGTTGGTTTCGAACTCTAGAATCCTTCAACCCAACCAAATATGGGTAAGAACTTTTTACATAACATGCAACAATTGAATGGTTGTTGAATGGTTCCCTTCCACATATTTCTATAAACATAGACACGCCAATTATCTCCACGCACAAATTTCTATAAAATGGAGCATTTAGGCATTTCCTCAAAATTATTTCATCCTTATTCAAAGAGGCTTAATGCAGAGATATCATAGAAAAAGATATCAAGAATAATGGTTAGTTAGAGTAAGATCTTTACGTTTCTATTTCTCTAAGAAAAATAATAATTTAAATTCATTAGAACTGAAAGAACATTGCTTCAAAGTTATTCTTAAAAAACATAGGAAGCAATTGTCTTTGAACTTGTTCTTCAAATATTTTGCTACATCTTAAATTACTAACATTTAAGTTTTAAAAACCTGAAATTTTATCAGGTGCATTCTTGCAAAACAAAATGTAACAACTAATTTATTGTGGAGTTCATTCTTGTGTGTTCAGATTCTTGTTTTGAATATTGTTTCCAATTCAAAACAAAAGAAAAATAACCATAACGATGATAATTTTAATTGAAAAAAATTAAAATAAAATCCTAAAAACTACTATAAGCTAATTTTAACTGGAAAAAATATAAAATAAAACTCTATAACCTACAAATTTTGCAGGAGAATTCAAGTTATAAAGAAGCAAATCCCTCCTAAAATAATGGAACCATTGGTACAAACTCAAATATAATCCTAAAATGCCATGTAGAATGTTAAGCAAAAGTGGGAAAATTTGTCTAGAGATCTGAATATTTGTCTAGAGATCGTAATATTTGTCTTTGATTAAAAATACAAATACCACTTGGAATAGAGATCATAATATTTGTCTTTGATTAAAAATACAAATAGTGGAATGGGCATGTACTGTATTAGTTATTTTGATTTGAAATTTGAAATGCCACGTGGAATGCTAGACATCACTCACATGTTTAGATTCAAGACGACATTAACCACTTCACACTATATCAAATAATCAAAAATACAAATAACAAGTGGAATGGGCATGGATTGTATTACTTATTTTGATTTGAAATTTAAAATGCCACGTGGAATGCTAGGTATCACTCACATGTTTAGATTCAAGACGACATTAGCCACTTTGCACTATATCAAATACACATTTGGTAAACTGAGTATACACATTTGGTAAACCGAGTAAGCCACTTTGCAATATATCAAATAAACATTTGGTGTGAATTTGTGAACCTTGTTCATGACGTGTCAATGGAATATTTCAACATTATGATAAATTTTTAGAATCACTTTGGGTTTTTATAAAGTAACTAAGTTGCCACCCATATTTAAAAATTAAGTCTCCTTAATAAGCATTTTGAGTTTCACAATTATAAAATATTCTTTAATTTTTAATTATGATAAGTTACAACTAATTGACACAATTATATGAGTATTATATTATTTGTTAATCTTCTTTAATTAAATAAGTAGATAAGTCCTCTTTAAGTTTAAAATATGCTAAACAATTATTATTTTTAACTACACAGTTAATTAATATTCATTTTATTTTATAATAATACATACAATAAATGAAATCAAGTTTAACCTTAATTTTATTGAGTATAATTGTTTTTTAAAGTAACGATAAAAGAACTATAGTGATAAAAAGTATTAAACAATTATTAATTTTAACTATATAGTTAATTAAATATTCATTTTATTTTATAAGTAATGATAAAAGAAATGTAATGATACATACGATAAATGAGATAAGTTTAATCTCAACTTTATTAAGTATAATTATTTTTTAAAATCATGATAAATGATTATTATTTTTTTTTTAAATAATGATAAAAGAATTATAGCGATAAAAAATACTAAACAATTATTAATTTTAACTATAAATTTAATTAAATATTCAAAAGAATTATAGTGATAAAAAGTACTAAACAATTATTAATTTTAACTATAAATTTAATTAAATATTCTTTTTATTTTTATAGGTAATGATAAAAAAAAATGTAATGATGAAGAGAAATGATACATACAGTAAATTGAGAAAGTTTAATCTTAGCTTTATTAAGTATAATTATTTTTTCAAGTAACGATAAATAACCAAAGATTATTATTTTTTTAAATAATGACAAAAAAATTCCAATTAAATTTAAGTGATATCCAAATGAAAACTTAATAAGTATTTATATTAATTAAATTTGATCTCTATATATGTTAACTATCATCATTATGATATTGATAATTAATATCATAATATACACTTAAGTATATATAACTATTAAAATTATGAAAATAACTATATTTATTTATATTAGTCGAATAATTATTATATTATTATTAAAAATTGTATCCAACACAAGCTACAAGACCAAAACATATTATTTTAAAAATCTATTATCATGGAAATTTTTATTTTTGTTTTTAAAATACAAACATAACTTAAAGATAATTCATTTAATTATAGAATTTATCCTAGAATATATATCAAGTTTTTGAATTTACAAGGACAAACTTTTCACCAATTTAAAAGTTATTGTAAGAGGTCATCATCAAAATAGCAAACCAACTAACAACATTAATATGTGAAATCTCACTAGATTAATTGGTTTAGAAGAAGTTCGTTTGTAGAGCCACCCAAGGTCGAAACCCATTGTAGTGGAGAGAGACACCCAAATAATAATGATTTTATATAGATTTATATAAAATAATGATGATTTTATATAAATTTATATCACCGAATTTCAATAAAAATAATAATAATAATTTTATATAGATTTTAAAACTAAATTTTAAACAACAAAAAATAATAATGATTTTATATAGATTTATATCACCAAATTTCGATTAAAAAAAAAAAAACATTTCATAAAATCGCTAAACAAGGCTGATGAGATAATAGCGATTCATAAGGGTCATAAAAACTTTTACTGACAAAGTAGAATACTCGAGATTCTGGCTACTGAAAAATCATGGCTAGTGAAAAATCAGGATGTAGGACGATTTTACAGGTTTCAAAAGACATACTTCACAAACACATCGAAACGTGTAATTAACTTATAGAATGGTGGGTTATGTGTTAAGATTTTGATATAATGGTAATTCCAGGAATAAGATCATGGAAAATACCTCTTTTAAAAATAAAAATAATGCTCAAAATGAAAAATTCTTAGCACAATACCCAAACAATAAAATCGATAAATCAAATTTCAACCCTTTAATTAAGCTATGACTTTTTGAAAAGTTCTCATTAATCTTTTATGAAAAAAATTTAAATAAAAGATCTAATTAAAAGCCAACATCATAATTATTGTCTATAGTTCCAAGGTGATGAAAATTAAAATTATTGAAACTTGACAAAAGAAAATTAAATCATAGCTTATTAATTGAAATTGTAATTTATGTACCAAACAAGGTTAGGAAAACAAGAATAAGTAAATCAAATCAATAGAAGATAAGTTCTTAATTCCAATCTGAAATTATTATGAAAGTCATTGTTTTCAATCAAAGTAATTTTTTTTTCTAATGGGAAAATTTCTCCATTATATTGATATATAATGTATTTTCTGAACAAAAATTACGAAGTAGCTGAATAGTATGCTGTAGAAGGTAAGACAACTTTCGCCTATAGTGGTGTCTCGACCAATAGAGGGTGGAAAGTTCAAAGAATAAATATTGCCCAGAAGTATCAGGAGGGCACTGAAAAATGGGGGATACGGAAAGCTGCTAGATCGAGCGGGAGAGTGAAAAGTCAGATGTGGGTGATCAAAAATATTTTCTTATGCAGCCAAAAAGAAGGTGAAGCAGAAGTTAGAAGAGCGTTAGAAAATGAGGAGGGCACTCATGCCCATCAATCCAGTGATTAAATGATATGATGACCACTTTTTTCTGGAGAGCCGCCTTTGAAAGTTGATCTGCTAGAATGTTATGCTCTTGATAGATGTGAATGTAGCTGATTTTTTTGAAAGCTAGTTGGAGGTGTTTGATTTTGTCTTTCCAAGCTGTGAGAATAATAGCTTGAAGATCATTCCTGTTATTTAACCACTTGATGATAGTCCTGGAGTCCTCGAGAATTTGGAGGGAGTCAATATGCAGCCTAGAGGCTAAGAGTAGTGTGGCCCAGGCACCCAATAGTTCTGCCCTGGTGTTGGTGCCCGGGCCACAGTTGAAAGTCCATTTGTAGATAGAATTTTTTGTAATTCCGATCAATCCTCCTGCGCCACTCTGCTTGCCATTTGATTGTGCAGCACCATCAAACCAACCAGTTGGAATGTCCTCTAAGTCTGGAAACTTCTTGTTGTTCTGCGGTCTTGGTTTGTTAAAGTGAAGATCATTCCAGATTTTGAGAAAACCAAGAGTTTTGTGGACAGTTGTGCCAATAGAGGGAAGTCCATTTTCGAAGATTGTGTGATTCTGGATCAACCAGATTGACCAAGAAGTCAGTGATGGAAGATGTAAGTGGTTGCATTCTCTGAGCGTCCAGTAGTCAAAATAATCAGAGAGATTTGTCCCATCCCACTTGGTTTTAATATTGAGAGTCAAATTGATGCGGGCCCAAACATTTCTGGAAAAAGAGCAGTGAATAAGGAGGTGGTCTGCGGTTTCTGCATCTAACTGGCACAAGTGGCAAAAGTTGGGACCAACCCAACCTTTCTCCTGGAGAGTATCCCATGTGTTTAATTTGTATGTTGTCATAAGACAGGTAAATGATTTAATTTTCATCGGGAGATGGCATGCCCAAAGTTGATGTCTCCAGCCCTTAATGTTCGAGTGCCAAAGAGAGTTTGCAATATCTTTGTATATATTTTGTGCAGTGATATGTCCTAAGCGATTTCCCCCTGTCCACTGAAGTGTATCCACCATTTGACTGAGATGTATGCCCGAGAATGTAAGGGCCATGCAAAAATTATTCCATAAAGTGGCAAGTTCAGTTTTGAGACCAAGAGCATCGCTGCTAATCCCGTAGTCTAGAGAATACGTCGAGTTTGATCGGGATTTGGCTTGATATATGAACCAAATATTTTTAGCGTGGAGATGTGTGATCAGTTGTGGAGAGAGGAGTGATGAATCTCCTAGATCGAGGATTCGATCACGCTCGAGTTCAATGGAGGAACCTATTCCTGGAGGCCAGTAGAGCTAACTGGAAATCAAGGATTTTGATTTTGATAAGTTCCTCCAAATGTATGAAGAGGATCTAGCAGTCTTGTTGTTGAAATTCTCAGTATGAAGCCAGGTGTTGACAGAGAGATGCTTGAGATATTTTTCCATGATGATTGAATGCCAAATACCGGGAATGGTCAAGACGCGCCAGAGAGAGGAGGTCGTGAGAGCAGAGCTGAAGTGATGTAAATTTTGAAGCCCCCAACCACCTTTAATTTTTGGTTTGGTCAGTGATTTCTAGTTGCAGAGGTGTTGACGAGGGTGACTAGTGTAGCTCGACCAAAGAAAATTATAAAAGAGTTTGCGGAGGGAAGTCAGGATTGTGGCTGGTATAGTTGCTAGAGCCATCCAGTACATAGGTTTCCCTTCTAGCACTGCTTTTGTGATAGTGAATCTTCCTCCTAGGGAGAGCCACCGCATGCACCCGTGGCCTATCTTGTTTTGAACTTTGGTAATAAGCCAATTCCAGTTTGTTGATTTGTAGGAATCTGATTTTAAAAAATAGCCCAGATAGGTTAGACCAGATGAAAGATGTGTGAAAGAGTAAGGGAAGATACCTTTAAGATGATCCAGATATTGTTGATGTAGGTTGGCGAAATGGAAAGTCGATTTGTCCCAATTGATGGATAAGCCTGAAGCATTGCAGAAGAGATTTAGGATCTCTTTAATCACTTGCCATTCTTGGGTGGAGTCATTCGACATGATGAGAACATCATCGACGAAGAGGATATGTAGAATCTTGATAGTCCTGGAGACCTTTATTCTAGTGATCTTGCCTTCTTCTTGGATGGATTTGAGAAGTAGACTCAAGGATTCCATGGCCAGGATAAAAAGCAGAGGGGAGAGAAGGCAGCCTTGACACAGACCTCTGCCAATGCGAAATAAAGGAGAGGGTTTACCATTAACCAGAATGGCAAGATTTGCATTAGTCACACAACTCATGATCCACTTTATCAATGCATGGCTGAAGCCTGTCTTAATCAAAATCAAACGGAGAAAATCCCAGTCAATGCAATCAAATGCCTTCTTGAGATCAAGATTTAGGATGAGTGCCTTTTAAGTTTTGTGTTTGATGCTATGTAGACATTCCTGGGAGGTGCCGATAACATCAAGAATTTGACGACCTTTTAAAAACTCCAGTTGTTCTTGTGATAGAAAGCGAGAGAGAATAGGCTTGATCCTAGTTGCAATAATTTTGGAGATGAGTTTATAGAAAAGGTTGCAGAGGGAAATAGGCCTGTAGTCGCCAAATGTGGTGGGAGAGGCTGCTTTGGGGATAAGGGTGAGAAATGTTGAGTTTAATGCTCCAACCACCTTTCCACTAAGTCTGGTATTTTCCACTAACTCCAGAAGATTTGTGCCAACCAAGTCAAAAAAATGAAGATAGAATTCTACCGTCCAGCCGTTTGGACCTAGACTTTTATCCTTAGAAAATGATTTGAGTGCGGTCAAAATTTCCGGAAGTGTACAAGGTCTGTCTAGCAAGTGAGAGTCTTCTACCGAGATTGAATGTGGGAAAAGTCTAGCCAGTGTAACTGCAGTTTGTAGGTTCACAGGTGGACGTGCCTCAAAGAATGGCTTGTACAAGTTTACAACAACTAGTTTTAAAGCATTTTGTCCTTCATGAAGAGTTCCAGCTGCATCAAAGATTTTCCAAATATGTTTTTTGCTCCTGCTAAAGCTGGCGGAATGATGGAAGTACATGGTATTGAGGTCGCCACACTTGAGACAATAAGTTCTGCAGCGTTGCCTCCAGATGGATTCATCTTTAAGTAGAAGTGTATTGTGTTCAGATTCAAGGCAATTAATTACGTGACTAGTGTCCCCAAGAGTCCCCACGCTAGTAGCATCAAATAAGCGTGAATGAATCTTAGATTCAAGGAAATGTAATCTTTGTGCATTAAATTTTCTATAAGAGTCTGCCTAGAATTTGATGCGATCTTTAAGGCTCTTAAGTTTCCAAGATATCCGATGTTGAATGCAGAGTTCTGTGAGGAAGCGTGGATCTCTCTAGAATTCCGTAACAATCGAGTTGAAGTTGTATTCAAGAAGCCATTCCGAGTTCAATTTGAAGGGGTAGGCGATCTTGTGTGTAGAGGAGTCAAAGTGTAGAATGATACGTGCATGGTCTGACAAGAAGGAATAACCCACCCAATAACGAATGCTTGCTTCTGTGGAGATGAGTTGGTTTGAAATGAGGAATTGATCCAATCGCTTGGAGATAGTTTCAAATCCCATCCTTTCATTGCGCCAAGTGGGAGATAGCGTGTCTGGAACATAGTCTGTCAAGTTGTGAGTTGAGAACAAGGAGGTGAAAAAATCGGCCAAGGGATCCTGTGATGCAATGCCCCCCCAAATTTTCCCAACTAAGAGAGTGAGGTTTAAGTCACCGGCTATGATTAGGTTATCAAGTTCAAGAAGCCCCTGTGCTATGATCTTCTCCCAAAAGAATTGTCTGTCCAAGCAAGGGCCATGCATATTGAGGAGATTGAAAATTTTGTTATTTTGTCAAGAAGCACCAGTGAGCAGAATGCCTCCACAACAAATATAGGGAAGGAAATCATATTTAGTTGGATCCCAAGCCACTGCTAGTCCCCCGGATGTGCCAAGGGAGTTGACAGAACAAATGTGTCATTTGGGGTGAAAAATATTTAAAAATAAATGAGACTTGTTGCTATTGGCCAATGTTTCCTGAAGAAAGATGATGTCAGGAGATGTATGTGAGATAACTCTTCTATAGGAGGTGGCTTTTAGGGGGGCGCCCCACCCCTCTAATGTTGAGGGAGAGCAAGATCATGGTTTTTCTCTTGCTAGGGCTTTCATGCCTCTAAGCACCCCAATATTGGAAGTTGAATGTGGTGAAGCCACAATTGGTGTAGACATGTTGGCCTCCTTGCGACGAGCACTACAAGTTCTGATCGGTGAATGCTAAAAGATGTGCCCTCTTGACTAGGTGTAATCTTTATCTGGTTTTGGATGTAGAGGTTTCTGCTGATCCCAAGTAAGTGAATGGAGTTGGAAGATGGTGTGGAGAAGAACCCAGGTAGGTAGGCAAAGTTAGGGGGGACAACACTTCTTTATAAGATGGGAGTAAGGAATCCAGGATAGCTTCGAGAGTGTGGTCATCAGGTTCAGTTTCACTTAAGCCTAATAATTGATGGTAGTCCTCCAGATCTAGTGTTTGTGTACCATAGCTTTCAAGCACCTGGGAGAGTGGATTAAAGCAAGAAGTGAGTGTATGTGCCCAGGTTTTCAGGAGGATGGAAGTTAGTGAGGTCGAAGCTGTGTGAATCGGGGTAAAGGATTGTGAAAAAGGTGGGCTTAAAGGGAGGATGCAATAAAGTCTATGGGTGTGGGATATATGAATGGAGTATGGGACAAATCGGTAGAGTAACTGCCTCATTATCGATGTGCAGGATGGGGCTCGTCTGAATGTATGGATGTGCATCGAAAGTCTTAGGAAGGGCAAGTGAAACACACAGAGTGTGGGAAGCATTTGTGGAGGTAGTGGGATGCATTGAGAATCCCTCGGGGTGATATGGAGGAGTAGGTGTGGAGGATGAAGTAAGTCCTGTAGAGTTGTTTGTTTGGCTATGGGTAGGAGAGGTGAGGAGAGCCTTTGAGGTAAAAGTAGTGTCAGTCCCGGGGAGCGAAAAGGAGGTCTCAGGAGTGAGAGGAGTCGTGTAATATCCCCTGGTAGAGCCCCAGTTGTAATTATGAATTGTAAACATGTTTGTTAGGCTGGTGAGCCGAGTTATAATAAGCTAGGAGGCTTATGTGATGATTAGGCCAGAGAGCCTAGGATGTTAAGGCCAGGAGCTTATTTTGTATATGTAATTATGCAAAATCATTAATAAAAAATATAAACATCGCTGTATGTATACCAACCACGAAGAAAGAGTGATGGGGGACTAAGCTTCCACAAGGTTGGGTAAGGGAGGAGGCTAAGTGTTTGGGCCTAGGGGCTAAGCTAGGGGGCTTACCTCTAAAGGGATGATAATTTATTATTATTTCCTAAAAGGCTAAGGTGGACAATTGACCAAGTGTTTTCCTAAGTTCCTGGAAAAGGAACACATGCTAAGTGGAGTGCATGTGGCTGTAGGAAGACAGGTGTCGACCTGGGCGCATGCAGTTATAGCTGGGAAATCCAACACTGTTGGGGGGGCCTGTCCATTCTTCCATCCGAAGTCTGAACCCAAAACCTCCATGATCAACCTCTACATTGTTTCCTGGTCATGCACCCTGAAACCTGTGGGGAAAACCGACAGACTAATATGTGTCTATGAGAGAAGTCTAAGTTATCTCGTGTGTATCCTGTGAAGTTCGAGTATTCTGTAATTGTCTGAGCCGTGTGGTGTCATAACTGTGGGTTGTTGTGGCCACGTAGTTCCTGGACCGAGTGTGGCTTGGTGTTGTCGTTTGTTCCTTACTGAGCCTTGCTATGTCTTAGTGTTGATGGTTATCGTTTGGGTGTCCATACCCATTTCCCTGTTACTGATATCACCCGTGAGCTAACTAAGTGTTGAATGTTGTTTTTGTCACCCATACCTAGTTGTAGCTGAGTCAAATATTGGTTCAAGAGGCAGGTTGTCAGGCCTGTGAGCAAATCTCTCCAGGTGAGAGAGTGTGCCGTGTAAGTGAGTTCTCCTGGAAGGGGTCCCGTAGCTGCTACAGAGCTCTGAGAATTTTGGTCCAACATATTGTTGAAGCCCAAGACAAGGGAGGTGAAGCAACCGATGGATTGCGTGACAATGAAGGTGTATATTCCTGGGGTGGGACAATCATGTGGGGAATGAGAGTCTTCGAGTAGTGGGTGTAAGTGGCTCCTGGGAGAAAATCCTTCCTCTTTCACTATGTGACTTCCTATTGACCTTTCCTAGCCTAGGAATCCCTTGCCCAATGGAACTTAGTCCCAACTTAGGGGTGACCTATTGATGAGAGTGATGAGTAGTGTGGTCTAAGGTTGGGAGGTTCATGGAAGGTCTGCACGCAGTTGGTGGTGTTACTCCATTTGAAAAGATAAGTATCAGTCTGTGCTTAATTTATATGTTATGCATGTTTTTGCTATTGATGCTTGAATGTTATCATGTGTTTTGTTGCATTTGGATTTACTGTTAATCTTGTTTGAATCTAAATGGTAACAATAACTTTGTGTTATGTGTTTTATTTTGATTAAAATGCATGTTATATATATAAGTGAATGTTCCGTAGTGGTAGCATTATTCGGTATGTTGGTGGCCGGGGATGTTACAATTTGGTATTAGAGATAAGTAAAGTGTCTGAGTAGTGGCCATGCCTGACCTATTAGTGGATGGGGATGTTACATTTTGGTATCAGAGCTAAGTGAAGTTTATGAGTAGTGACGTTGCTCAGCCTGTTGGTGGCTAGGAACGTTACAATTTGGTATCAGAGCATGGTTTCAACATTGAGCTTGGATGGGCCATGTTAGTGGAAGTTGAAGCAAGAGTTTTAAAAGGAGTTGTTGTTGAAATGGACAAAACTCAAGTTCTGACCCAAGGTTTCAACGATGAGCCGGGATGGGCTAGATAAGTGGTCATTGGACCCAAGGTTTCAAGTAGAAATTATGTTAAGAGGAACCAATTTTGGACCTCAGAAACATTCCTGAGTGCTAAGAGGTTACCTTGGCCATGTTACGAAGCTTAGGAGGAGTAGTGGTATCGTAAAACCATGACATAAGTGGTGTTGGACCACAGAGTAATGCGAACCATAAGATCTTTTTGAAAGGAAAGGAAAATCTTTGCGACCGTCGGATCTGGAGAAAGCGCAGAAGGGTTAAACTGGATGCCCTTCGAAATTCACGACTTCGGTGATGATTGATGCAAAATAAGAGAAAGGTTGAAGGCTCGAAGCCCCAAAGTCCCCGAAGTGGATCTACATTGTAGATCTAGGGAGAAGAGCTCGATCGTTGGATTAAGCCAAGGTAAAAGGTCAAACGTTGTGGTGAAGGGCGAAAGCTCCCGAAGCCTAAAGTTTTAGAGCCCTGAAGAGCCGAAGTAGTGAGTCATGATGACGTCACTTGACATGGACACATGGTCATGTGCCATGTAACAGTGGGTTTCGAACCCGTGGAAGTTTGAAATTCCATATGAAACATGATGCGTGACACCCATCTGATTGGGCCACAAGTCAATCGGTAGTATTACGCCATGTGCCACTCCATATGAGCATGGTTAGTGGGACTCAAAGTTACATAAAAAAGTTAAAGGTCGGAGGACCCACTGTGGCATTGATCATGATACATCAATATCGACAGCCAGGAGGCATTGCGGGGACCCAAGTTGCACGGGAGTTAATTCTCCAAGGCGGTCCTGCAATCCAAACCATGGTTTTGCCCAGGGGTCCTGCAATCCAATTCACTCGAAAAGAGTAAGAATATTGAATAGTGAAAAATACTTGCTCTTTCTTGGAAGGACAATGCAAATGGGCATCGAAATGAACAAATTGTATATCTGGGAACGAATCTGGGAATATATTTGAGTGATAATGGTGGCAGTATACAAGATTTTCCACCGTCGAAGCGTCAAAATCGTCATACATTACCAAAACCCAAGGCTGCGAAAATTATGGATCGTATTATGGCAATAGGATTTGAATTCGAGTTGCCAGATTTCATAGTTAATACGTACGATATATTTGGAACGAGGAGGACATATTTCATAATTCCAAAAGCGCTTCATGTAATTGTTCCAAATCTTCGATATGCTTATCTCGAGATAAGTAGTACGCTAAACGTTTTACGAAAATAAGGTTTTTCATCGATTTTTTCTAGGGATATTTACTCTAAATCTGGGAGAAAATTGTTAGATCTGTAGATTTGAGTAATTATCTCTGTATAATTCAAGCGCCTCAACAATTTTTCAACATGCTGAATCCATTTATGCATTCAAAACTAGATTTTAAACAACAAAAAATAATAATGATTTTATATAGATTTATATCACCGAATTTTGATAAAAAAAACAAACCATTTCATAAAATGATGAGATAATAGCAATTCATAAGGGTCATAAAAATGTTTACTGACAAAGTAGAATACTCGAGATTCTGGCTAGTGAAAAATCATGGCTAATGAAAAATCAGGATGTAGGACGATTTTACAGGGTTCAAAAGACATACTTCACAAACATATCGAAACGTGTAATTAACTTATAGAATGGTGGGTTATGTGTTAAGATTTTGATATAATGGTAATTCCAGGAACACAATCATGGAAAAGACCTCTTTTAAAAATAAAAATAATGCTCAAAATGAAAAATTCTTAGCACAATACCCAAACAATAAAATCGATAAATCAAATTTCAACCCTTTAATTAAGCTATGACTTTTTGAAAAGTTCTCATTAAATCTTTTATGAAAAAAATTTAAATAAAAGATCTAATTAAAAGCCAACATCATAATTATTGTCTATAGTTCCAAGGTGTGATGAAATTTAAAATTATTGAAACTTGACAAAAGAAAATTAAATCATAGCTTGTTAATTGAAATTGTATCTTATGTACCAAACAAGAAAACAAAAATAAGTAAATAAAATCAATAGAAGATAAGTTCTTGAATTCCAATATGAAATTATTATGAAAGCCATTGTTTCCAATCAAAGCAATCTTTTTATTCCAATGGGAAAATTTCTCCATTATATTGATATATAATGTATTCTCTGAACATACATTACAAAGCAGCTGAATAGTATGTTGTAGAAGGTAAGACAACTTTCGCCTATCGTGGTCTCTCGACCAATAGAGGGTGGAAATTTCAAAGAATAAATATTGCCCAAAAGTATCAGTTGGTCACTTAAAAAGGGGGATACAGAAAACTGCTAGATCGAGTAGGAGAGTGAGAAGTCAGATATGGGTGATAAAAAATCTTTTCTTATGCAACCACAAAGAAGGTGAAGCAAAAGTTAGAAGAGCGTTAGAAAATGAGGAGGGAACTCATGCCCATCAATCCAATGATTAAATGATATGATGCCCACTTTTTTCTGGAGAGCCTCCTTTGAAAGTTGATCTGCTGGAATGTTATGCTCTCGATAGATGTGAATGTAGCTGAGGTTTTTGAAAGCTAGTTGGAGGTGTTTGATTCTGTCTTTCCAAGATGTGAGAGTAATAGCTTGAAGATTATTCCTGTTATTTAACCACTCAATGATAGTCTTGGAGTCCCCAAGAATTTGGAGGGAGTCAATATGCAGCCTAGAGGCTAAGAATAGTGTGGCCCAGACACCCAATAGTTCTGCCCTGGTGTTGGTGCCCGGGCTACAGTTGAAAGTCCATTTGTAGATAGAATATTTTGTAATCTTGATCAGTCCTCCTGTGCCACTTTGCTCGCCATTTGATTTTGCAACACCATCAAACCAACTAGTTGGAATGTCCTCTAAGTCTGGAAAGTTCTTGTTGTTCTGCGATCTTGTTTTGTTAAAGTGAAGATCATTCCAGATTTTGAGAAAACCAAGATTTTTGTGGAAAGCTGCGCCAATAGAGAGAAGTCCATTTTCGAAGATTGTGTGATTCCGGATCAACCAGATTGACCAAGAAGTCAGTGATGGAAGATGTAAGTGGATGCATTCTCTGAGCGTCCAGTAGTCAAAATAATCAGAGATATTTATCCCATCCCACTTGGTTTTAATATTGAGAGTCAAATTGATGCGGGCCCAAATATTTTTGGAAAAAGAGCAATGAATAAAGAGGTGGTCTGTGGTTTCTGCATCTAATTGGCATAAGTGGCAAAAGTTGGGACCAGCCCAACCTTTCTTTTGGAGAGTATCCCATGTGTTTAATTTGTATGTTGTCATAAGCCATGTAAATAATTTAATTTTTATCAGGAGATGCCAGGACCAAAGTTGATGTCTCCAGCCCTTAATGTTCAAGTGCCAAAGAGAGTTTGCAATATCTATGTATATATTATGTGCAGTGATATGTCCAGAGCGATCGCCCCCTGTCCATTGAAGTGTGTCCGCCGATTGACTGAGATGTATGCCCGAGAGTGTAAGGGCCAAGAAAAAATTATTCCATAAAGTGGCAAGTTCAATTCTGAGACCAAGAGCGTCACTGCTAATCCAGTAGTTTGGAGAATACGTCGAGTTTGATCGGGCTCTGGCTTGATATAAGAACCAAATATTTTTAGCGTGGAGATGTGTGATCAATTGTGGAGAGAAGAGTGATGAATCTCCCAGACCGAGGATGCGATCACG
>JASDQU010750915.1:0-16169 GCA_032191745.1 Picea mariana
ATCTCTGTGTTTATGGTTGCATCTCTGATATATTTCTGTTATATTACTGGATATACGCGATATCTCTGTGCATTTCTTTATTATATCTCCGCTCTCATTTCGTGCCGAAAATAATCCGGATCACTTGTGCCTGTTGACTCCACTTGAATGCACCCTTCCTGGTCAAATCTGTCAAAGGTGCACAAAGTTGAGAGAATCCTTTGACAAACCTTTTGTAGTAACTGCAAATGCCAAGGAATCCCTTCAACTCAATAAGATTTTTAAGGGTTGGTCAATCAAGGATAGCCTATATTTTCTCCTAGTGTACCTACACCTCAATAAGATTTTTAAGGGTTGGTCAATCAAGGACAGCTTGTATTTTCTCCTAGTGTACCTACACCCCTTTCTCTCCAATAATATGACCCAAGTAAAGGACCTCGGTCATCCCAAATTCATACTTTGACTCCTTAGCATACAAGGATTGCTCTTCCATGATGCTCAAAATTTGGTTTACATGTTTGAGATGATCCTCCCAAGTTTTGATATACATCAACAAGTCATCAAAAAAGACTATAAGAAACTTCCTCAACTACTTGTTGAAGACATGATTCATGCATGACTGAAAATTGGTCGGTGCATTAGTTAACCAAAAGGGCATAACCAGAAACTCATAATGGCCATAGGGACATCTGAAAGTTGTTTTAGGCATGTCTTGCTCCCTCGTTTTGATTTGGTGATACCTTGAGCGCAAATCTATTTTAGTGAAGTAGATAACACCATGTAGTTCATCCAAGAGTTCATCTATTTGGGGGATAGGGTACCTGTTTTTAATGGTCTTCTTGTTCAAGGCCCTATAATCAATACACATGCGCATAGTTCCATCCTTTTTCTTTACCAAAACTACTGAAGATGCAAAAGGACTAGAACTTGGCCTAATATGACCCATATCCAACAATTCTTTAATAGCCTTTTCAATTTCATCTTTGTGCCTCTTTGGATTCTTGTAAGGAGTAGTGATAATTGGCTTTGCACCTTCCTCCAACTCTATAATATGCTCAAACCCCCTATCTGGTGGTGGTCTAGGTGGAATAGGTTCAAATACCTTGCTGTGATTATCAATGATTTTATGTATGTCATGAGAGTAGTTAGGATGCCCCTCCTCATCTACTTGTACTGATATCAAACATTCTGCTGCAAATACAATATCCTCTCTCCTTAAGATGGCCTCCATGTGCTTAGTTGTAACCACCCTAGGCGCATTTTCTGTCATTCCCCTCAAGGTGACCCTTTTTCCATTCTCCACACTAAATGACATTTCCATAGTTTTGTAGTTTGTGGTGATGGGCCCTAAGGTACTAAGCCACTGTACTCCCAATATGACATTGGTGTCAGGTAGGTCCATCACATAAAAGTCTTGGGCTAAGTCATATCTGTTCAAGGTGAGGCTCAAGCCCATAATGTGTTTGTCACAAGGTATAGTATTGCCTCTTTCTACCTCCACACAAAATCCTTCAAACTCAACTGTAGGAATATGTCTCCTTTTCACCAAGGTCGAATCTATGAAGTTATGTGAAGCTCCCCCATAAATAAGGACATGAACCTTTTGACCTTGAAGCACTCCCCTCATCCCAAAGGTACTATATTTGGGCACTCCACTGATGGATGCAATGGTAATTTCTTCTCTCCTTATGGGTCAAAATCTGTCTCTTCTCCTCCTTCAGCTTACACATTGTCAGGGTTGAGTTGATTTGCTTCTATGTTTTGTATGTGGCCAATCTCTGCATCCTCTTCACCATCTCAGATCACCTCAATGTAGTGAACCTTGTCTTTTCCCATGCATTTGTGTCTCGATTCACAAGGCTCCTTGCATGTGAAGCAAAGTTGTTTCCTCCTAAACTCTCTCCTAGTAGCCTCATCCATCCTTCCCTTACCTCTATCCAATGCCTTTGGATCCTTTTCCCTTTGGTTTATTGGGGGTCTTGGAGTGAATTTGGATTTAGCTACTGAGCCCATCAAGTCCTCGGTCCTCCATATGGAATCCTGTAAGTTGGGGGGCTTAAAAGCCTTAACCCAACCACGTAATGGTTCCAACAACCCTTTAGTGAAAAACATCAATAGTCTAGCAGGTGATATGTCTGATACCATCATGACTATCCTTTGGAACCCCTTAATATAACTCTCTGGTGACCCTGTCTGCTTGAGTTGCGTGAGCTCCCTGAAGTGTATTTCAGGATCTCATTGATCAAATCTGTCAATGAGCCTCTGGGTGAACTCTGGATATGATGAGATCTGATTGTGTTCATACCATGATACCACTAGTCATGTTCTTTCCCTTCCAAATATATAGTGGCAATTTTGATAGCATCAAGTTCCCTCACGGGGTTAAGCTATAAGGATCCAATTTTTGCACCCAAGCCTGCGCAATAGATCTAGCTGACCCATCAAAGGTCAGTATCTCAATCTTCCCCGCCTTGCGCTCCAACTCATGACTGCTCCTCTGGTAGTTTCTAGGCCTACCCCTTTATTCGATGCCACAATACTGATCCAATGTAACCTGTCTCCTAAACCCTGCACTCAAGGCTGCATACTCCCTAACATAATCCTCAAAGTTGTCTTCAACTTCTGGAAGGAAGTTGTCCTGTGGTTGAGCTTCCAAGAAAGTTGTCATGTATGGTCTAGAAGTGGCTCTACTATGTGTTGGCACCCTGTAAGGTCCCCCTCCAAAGCTGTGTCCCTTTGTATGGTAGTGAGGATCCTGCTCATGATGATGTCTAGTCCCCCCTTGAGAACCACTAGCTTCCCTATTCACATTATTATTTGGACCATCCCCACCATGATTCATCTGCATAAGGAGAGGCACAATCTTCTCCTAGATGGCATTCAATCTCTCTAGGGTCTCTCTCATCTCAACCCGTCCCCTGGGCATTATCTCCTGAATCTCTTGTAGATGGTATTGAAGGGTGAACTGTGTATTGTCTATGTAGCTCTTCAACTCCTTTGTTATACCTACTAAAACCTGTGGCTCACTGTCATCACCTCACCCTTCCATTTCTGCCTTTGGTTCATTTGTCTGTCTCTTGTGCCTTCCCATATAGATACCACTGAACTTCTGCATGCACTAATCCCCACAAGCAGGGAGGATTTAACGCTTTGATACCACTGTAATGTTTGCAAGCCGTTCCTTACTTGGAAACTTAGGTTTTAGGTTGAGTTTTTTTGTTTATTGTTTGTTTGTTTTGCAGATTTTCCTTCTAGGCTTTCCCTATGAAGCTTATATGCAGTTTACAGTGTGCAAATGGCATGAATACAATAATAAACACATCCAATAACAAGATACAAGAGATTCAACACAATGGAAAAACAACAACTTCAGATCTGACCTTTATTTAAATAGTAGAAGATCCTGATACAATAGATTTGCAGATTTGGGACAATATAGCTAAGATCTAGCAACACAAATGATAATAACCCTCAAACAAGTCCAAGAAGAGAAGATACAAGCCTCTAAAGGCAAAATAGCTGCAAGAGATGAGTGACAAGATGAGATCCTTGCCCTTTGGAGTGGAAAACCCCTCAAACTGGTTGAGTTGTGCACTATTTCCTGGCTGTAGCTTAGGGTGATTTCATCCCTCTTCCTCCTTAGCTCCAATACCAACCAAAACCCTTGGGAATAGAAGATCCGAGGTCTAGAAACACTGTAGATGAGTTCCCTTGCTGAAGAATGGTGTTTTTTCCCTCAAGATGAATAGATCCACTTTAGAAATTGCACCCTTCACTAGGAGAAATTGTGCCACACTCACAATAAATCATTGCGCAGCCAAAACACACAAAAAGTAGGCCAAGAAAGGTGGTATGGCCTCTACCAAGCTATCTCAATAGCAAACCCCTTCATATCTCTTTCTCCTTGGCCAAATTGAATGGAACTAGCTCCTCAAGTGCGCCCTCTTGCTGGAAACCCCCACTGATGCACACTACCCCTCTCTGACCCTGTAGAATCCACTTATGACTGAGATAGAATGGTGAGGGAGGAATCTTGCACCTCCATGACCAAGCTTGGACCAAGTTGGATGGGATATTTCACCACCACGCTGATCTCTAGGGTTTGTTCTCCCAAAACCCTCAAAACGTCTCTGGCTCTAGAGCTCAAGATGCAAAAGTGAAAATGTCAAGAAAGAGGAGTGAGGCACCCTCCTTTTTCCTTTATACCCCTGTTCGACTTCTTAGTTGAGTTAGTTGACCACCTTCTAAGGTTAACTCTTTACTTTTATTCATGTAGTCTTTTTTCCACTTACTTTACCTTTTTTCCCAAAATCACTTTTAAATTATAACATTATGCTTAGGTGAATACTTTGGAGTCTCTTAGTCCCTATTTCTCATAAAACTATAGTCTAGTGGGGACATCTAAACTATCCTCTTATCCAAAAGTGGGGTACATTACACCATTCCCATAATAAAAAATAAAACACATATGGAGAAATAGAAAATTAGAGATATGATGCCAAACTGTGATGAAGTAGAGTCGTAATTATAAAACGGGAGGTGTATGCACAAAGTACTCTCATTTTCCATCATTTCGTCTTGGGATAAGGAAGAAATGGAATTCAAAGCTGCACGCAGAGTGGGAATTCTATCCATGCATTTGAAAACAGTTTCCTCGGAGCGTTCTTCTGCAGGATTACATAGGTGGGATACTTCATCAGACAGCAGCAAGATTAAGAGTAGCAAGTATCATCAAGTACATGGGGATGTGTCATCGCATCCTGCTTCATGGCGAGCTTGCTGCGATGACGGCCATCCATTCACAGACATTATCTACGAGAAGGCCATTGGAGAAGGCATAGCCAAGGTAATATTAAACATCTTTCATTTTTTTTCCCGCATCTGCAAACTGTTATCAATTTCCATCAACAGTATCGATGTCACTGATGATGGCTTTTTCAATCATCACAGAAATCATGTATCACATAAAATATCTGTTTTTTCCATCAGATAAAGCTCATGTCCTTGCCATATAACTTCAACAAAAGGCTCCTGTAGTTATACACAATGGCTTCCAGAAGTATAGTTAAAAAAAAAACACGCAGGAACTGGTTTCCTCATGTTGGCTGGTTCGATCTTGCTGGTTTTTCAGAGAACACATACACGAGAGGACAAGAGATACTTTTCACACTATTTTTAACTTCACCTTTCTTTTGACAAAATAGGGCGGCCATCTAAAATGGGCATTTACATCAGTGACCATTTTCTTTTCTTTTATACCAAACATCTCCTTTTGAAACTTCTTCCCTCTCAACGCATTTGTGTAAATGTTTGCAAGCTGATCTTTAATTCTGCACTATAATACTTCAACTTTTTGTTTGTTTGTTTCAGATCCACTCCCTTATAAAAAGAAATATGCTTGGTCTTAGGATGGAACTGGATTCTTTGTGAGTTGACTCACACCCTGATTGTCATCTTAAACACTCTTGAGCCATATTAAACCTTTTTAGTATTTCCTGTGCATAAGGTTTGTGACATGAAAATGCTGCCAACCATGTGCCATACTTCCACTCTTAAAGAATCACGGAGTTTCCCAAATCTCTCATTTCAAAGGCTTTATGTTGCTCAGATTTCATTTCTTTATGGGAGGGATAGTGAAAGAAAAGAACCCTTCAGGAGTAAGTGTGATAGTGGCATGTGTTGGGCTTACTTCATGGCTTATGGTGTCATTGAGTCCATTTCTGTGAGCGCCTTTGTGGAGGGTGCGCTTGTTGCTTGAGGTACCCTTTCCTCTATACTTTTTGCATCCCAAACCCCTTTTCTTGCCTTTTGATAAACACTTGTTATAGATGTTGTGCATTCAGTGCATCAAGACAAGGAGCAATTACCATTAGAGGGGGTAGAGCTCAAGCTGGCCTTTGGATTTTACAATTGGCCATTTATTATCCCATTCTTTCTTTATTATTATTATTTTAGAAGCAGCTGCATCAACCTCGACATCCTAGCCCTTCTTCTCATGAGAGAATGAACCATAACCCATTACCGAAGTTTAGTACACTGTGACAGGCTCCAGGATGAAACATGTTAAATATGGTGGGGAACGAAATGTTACTCTTGTGAGAGCCCCCCAACAGTACCCATTTTCCCTAGGTGGTGACAACACGAGACTAGGGCACAGAAGCTGGCCACCAAGGTGAAACAAGACAACAAACATAACTTCGTGAGCTAGTGATCCATTATCCAACTTCAACCAATGATCCTCATCCACATGCCTAGTAAATTAAGCAAAACACTTCGCATGAAAGAAGGACTAACATACCTCATGGTGATGTTGGCTTACCATCTTTCATACACTGAGTTGTCTGGATGTCATGAGCTTGGCTGATCTGCAGTAGAGAAAAAGACAATTTGAGAGGGGCTGCTATCTGTGGACATGCTGATTATCATCATGGTCGAGATCATTGTCTCCATTGTGGGCCATGAGACATGATCTCCTTTAGTTACCCCTTGGCATGGGGGGGTAACAAGATTAATTGCATGAAGGAGGTACGTGGGCTCTCTATAGAGATGTGTGGCCCCTTCATGGCATGCAATTTTACCCTATGCCTTTTTTGGCCATGTGGGGAGAGAGAGAGTTCAAATTACCCGAAAGTTTGAATTATTATGAAGTTTGAGTTACCAAGCGGTTCGAGTGACCATTTTGTTCGAATCGCCATTCAATTTCGAATTTCCATTCTATTCAAATTACCATTCGATGGTAGAATTCAAATTATCAATTGTTGGGAGAGTTCAAGTTGCCATTTGGTTGGGAAATTTGGGAGAGCTTGAATTACCATTTTATTGGGGTAATTTGCGAGAGTTCTATCTAAGCGTAAGCAACCATAGAACTGTTACCCCCTCTCACCTAGGGTAACTAGAGGAGCTCATGTCTTATGGCCCGCAATGAAGATAGTGATCTTGATGAGGATGATGATCAATATTCTCACAGGAAACAACCATGCACCCCTCAGATGTCTCTCTCCTCATCAACACAACTAATCACACTCGATCAACATGGTTCATCGAAAGATGGTGGTCCAACACATTATGAGGTACATTAGTCCTTGTTTCATATAAAGTGTCATATTTAATGCATTTGACATGTGAGTGAGGATCATGGGTTGAAGTTGGATAATGGATCATCAACTTAGAAGTTATGTTTTTTGCCTTGTTTCACCTTGGTGGCCATTATTAGTGTCCTCGTCCCATTTTGTCACTCTTGGGGAACATTGGTACTACTGGGAGGCTTTGATAAGGGTAACGTACCATTCCCCTCATACTTAACACTTTCCATCTTGGGACCTTCTGCAATGTAATAAACTTTGGTATGGATGTTACATGTACACCAAAAAGGTTTGTGGTTCATCCTCCTATGAGAAGAAGGGCTTCAATGTCGAGGTTGATGTAGCTTCTATGAAAAAATAAAGAAAGAATGTTATAAAAGAAATAAAGAAATGTGGGATAATGAATGGCCAACTTTAAAAGCCAAAGGCCAACTTGAGCTCTATCCCCTCACTATTAGGTGATCATCCCTAGTCCCAATGCACCGAATGCACATCAAATGAAAAGACTTATTCCCAACAAGAAAAGGAAAGAATAAAATGCTTTGAACCTGGAAAGGGGACTTGCAATGCATAAAAATGAATATCAAAAGGAAAGAAAGGGGTTTGGAATACGCACACTGTCGAGGAAAGGGTATCTCAAGAAGCAAGCGCTCCCTCTACAAAGGCGCTCATGGAAATGGACACCATCACCATGAAGTCAACCCAACACGTTTTCGTTTACCATACTTACACTTAGATACGTTTCTTGGGAAATATCTCTCTACTTGGGTACTGACACACCTAATAGGGTCTTTTAATGGTCCTCCCATTCCTAAACTTGCCAAATTGCATAAAGTCTTGAGCTAATGTGAAGTTTGAAGGGGATATTTGATGTGAATTGTTCATGAGGCACTTGTATTAAGTGATGGCCTACTTTATATGTTTCTAAGGATCCTTGAACCTTGTGATTGTTAGTCTTACTGGATTCTATGGCTTTGATCGACTTGGGTGCACTTGACATGGTCCTTTGAAGGACGTCCTCATGCTTTCACCCTGGACGTTGTGCATTTTATACAGGACATTTCACGTGTGATGCAGAGCATTGGGTAACATGATGACTTGGCACATTTAGGCATATCCTCTCACCTCTCCTGGATGATGGACAAATGAACTCTCATTTTGCAGATATGGTCATATTGGTTGACAGATAGGCAAGAAGCCCACATCTTGGACAGTGCACCCCAGAGCTTATTAGACATTAGATGGAGGACGTTGCATTGGGGCATGATTGAACACCATTTAGAGAGTCGATGCACTCTCCTTCCACCTTGGACATTGGCCTTTTCACCTTGGTCGTTGGGCACATTGTGTAATGTCCCTTTCCCATTGATGGCTCCATGAGGAGCGACTGAGTAGCCTATACTGGTTTTCGTAGGCTATAGTTGGAAGAAAAGGGAATAAAAGAATTATTTAATGTCATTTATCGGAAAAGCCTAAGTTGAAAGTGACATTAAGTAATAAAAGAAGCAAAAAAGGTGTTTTAAGTGACTTGAGTGATTATTAAATAAAATCTTAGGGAAAAGTCACTTAATTAATAAAGTGAATGAGAAATTAGATGAGGAGGGATATAACAGGAGAAAAGTCGACTTAGTTCCTCATTATGCAGATTACGAATTGGAAATTAGAACCCAGAGAGGAGTCATGCGGCCTTCTTCTTGTTTTGTGGATTTCTAGATGAAACCACCACCATTGACAGAGTTCGGTGTTGAGAGACACACCCTAGTCCGTCGGGAGGACCACACGTGTTCTTCATTGAGTTACAGGTTCAGGTTATAGCAGCAGGGAGATCCAACACAAGTCAGTGCGCAGGTATTCAAGTTGCAGCGTGAGGTTTGGGGAAGATTTATCAACAGTTAGGGGTTGCCAGGCCCAACCAGACAGGGAGAGCCAAATTTGTTCCAACCCATTGGAGAGGAGGCTAAGGCGCTTCCAGTGAGACAAAGCTCATGATTTTTTGACGGGTAAAACACCCAGGGCGTGCCAGTTCATTAGTTTACAGTGCGTGGGGTTCAGGCATCCATCCGGGGTTCCAACAGTGCAACAGAGAGCCAACGTACCATCTTTGAGGTAGGGGGAGTGTGCTAGGGAGTAGGGCGACCCATCTAAGACAAATCTCAGCTCGTTCTGACAAGTATTGCAACCAGGGCGAACTTTCTAGTCTGCTACAGTAGTTTTGCAACACATTTTTGGTTGCATGCAGTGATTCCTTCCGTTCATGTAGTGGATCTACCTTGCAGATCTAAGATCCACCCATCTATCATCGTTATCGGTATTTCTCAGTATCTTGTTTTGTATTCCAATTAAGATTGACATCTATAAAGATCTAGTTGAAGAGATTTGTATATGTTTTTGCATATTGCCGTATATTGTCTGTTATTTTGCTTAATAAAATTGTTGATTTGGTTATGGTTCCAAATCTATATGCATGCATTGTATAAAACTATTAAACATAGAAAAATGCATCCATAAACCTTTTGAAACTCAACCAGAAACCCTAGTGCATCAGATTTGCAGTCACAACCCTAGAGTTAGCATTTGATATCCAGATCCGAGGATCCGGGGATATTACTGTGGTATCAGCGCCTTCTTCCTGCCAGCCTGTGAAGAAGCGCTCGACTCATGACCCCATGATTCCGGGAACAAGTGAAGAATACCCAAAGGGCAGAGGTCACATCGGGGACGAGTACATTCAGTACCGTAGGGGTCACAGTAGAGAAAGAAGGGACAGAAACATGAGAGACTACATTCCCTTCCATATCCAATTAGCTATAGAGCCAGAGATAGAGGACAAAGACATAGATCATATTAGTTTAGGGACAAAGGCCGAAATAAAAAGTAAGATGGGTGACAGACATGATATACTAGAGGGCAAGGGGAAAGGCCCATAAGGCCCTTACGACAGTACCCAGGCTATGTTGAATGATCTCGCCAGAGGGCAACGAGACATGATGAATGCCATAACATAGATGGCAATCAATACACAACTGATCCAGAACAGCGTGGGCACGATTGGTGCAGACATAGCAGGTGGAGCGAGTGGTTCCATGGGACACTAGGGAGGTGGAGCCAGTGGGTCCAGTGGGAACCCAATAGGATCGAGTGGACACCAGACACCCACTCATACCTATATCTCAGCGGGGAAAATTTCCAGGGCGTTCTTTCCACAGTTCCAAGGGGAACAACTGATTGGACATCCAGGAAAGGGGCAGCAGATGGGACAAGAAGGACAGGGGCGGGTAGGCCAGATAGATCCGTTTGCAGAGTATAGGAGAGACTACTTGGCACTGGAGCCCGAGTTCCACGTCGACATGAGCTTGATGGACTACTGTTTGATCAGATATCAAAACAGGCCCAGGGAGGCACAAAGGGGTAACATGCAGTCGCAGAACATGGATTTTATCAAGAAAGTGGGGAAACTGACCATTCCTTCTTTCGATGGTTCTGCCAAACGTTTAGCTCAGGCATGGGTGCAAAATATTGACACATACTTCAAGCTTAATCAGATGATGGAATTAAAGGCGATAAGCTTAACTACATTACACCTGGAGGGGGAAGCCCATGAGTGGTGGTATCACAGATTAATGACTTTGGGTCACAATCGCATCACATCCTACCTGGAGTTCACTGAGAGATTGATGGAGAGGTTTGATCGGAGGGATCCAGAGCTTCACTTCAGAGATTTGACATAGTTGCGACAGACCAGATCAACCGAGTCCTTCATTACAAACTTCCAGAGAAAGGCCGTAGCCGTGACTGATATTTCTGAGCATAGATTAGTGATGCTCTTTACTGAGGGGTTGACCAAACCATTGAGAGGTTGGGTGAAAGCCTTCAAACCTCGCACCCTTAAGGATGCCATTGTGCGCACCAGAGATATGGGAGAATCAATGCAAAAAACATAAACCTTCTCAATACCCTTGTCTTTGTTCCACACAAAGACAAAGATCAGAGATCCCCTCAAAGGGATTGGAAAGGCAAAGAAAAACTAGATGATGAGACCAGACATGAGCTTATGAGGAAGAAGTTGTGCTTCACTTGCAAAGATCCGTGGGTGCCAGGACACAAATGCATGGGAAAGGGACAGATCCACTACATTGAGGTGGCATTAGATAGTGATGATGAGGAGGAGATCAGACCCACACTAGACAATGATTCTTCCTGTTCAGAGGAGGAACATGCACATGAGGAGGGACAACCTCCAAAGACACTCCCACCGCAACTAGGACCACAGTCAGGTGGGAAGACAAAACCACGAGTCCCAACGAAGGGTGGAATCATAGCAACCGTTTCGGGAGTACCTAGATATGACACCATTAGACTCAAGGGACTCATTCAGGGGCAACGTGTCACAACATTAGTGGATGGTGGGGTAACCCATAATTTTATAGATGCAACATTAGTAGCCAGGAGAGGGTTACAGACTGAGGAGTTTGAGGGATTCACGGTAGCAGTGGCAGATGGATACACCATGACTTGCTTGGATAGGGTACCAGATCTGGAAGTTAAACTAGGTAACTACACCATGACATACACCTTCTATGTAGTTGACTTATCAAAGACTGATGTTGTATTGGGCGTTTAATGCCTGTACTCACTGGGCGAGATTGGGTTCAATTATCAGACCTTGACGACGAGTTTCAAAGATACAAATGGGTCAAAGGTGGTATTGAGGGGCATGTCTACAGGAGCACTCGAGACAGTATCAACAAAGAGGATGGAGAGGATTTTCAGACATGGGGATGTGGCGTATGCTGTCGAGTGTTTAATTACCACCAGGAGGGATTTAGATGGCAGACAACATTATCATCCAGAGATCAGGGCACTTTTGAGTCAGTATGAGCTATTTGGGTCGATACCACCGGGGTGACCACTAGACAAAGGAATTGAGCACACTATTGAGTTAGAGGCAAGGGCGACACTAGTGATCACCGCACCCTACAGACATCCTAAGAGATTCAAGGATGAGATTGAGAAAGCAATCAAGGACTTGCTTGAGATGGGGCACATGAGGCCCAACACTAGTCTGTTTGCTTCGTTCGTAGTATTGGTCCTGAAGAAGGATGGCACGCTGAGGATGTGCTTAGACTATCATGCACTAAACAAGAAGACCATAAAAAATAGGTATCCCATTTTGCGCATAGATGAGTTGTTGGATGAGCTACATGGGGCAGTCTTCTTCACCAAGATAGATCTTTGCTCAGGTTACCATCAGATCAACATCTGAGAGCAAGATATTGAGAAGACAACTTTCATATGCCATTTTGGGCATTTCGAGTTCTTGGTCATGCCCTTCGGGTTGACCAATGCACCAATGACCTTCCAGTCTTGCATGAACCACATTTTCGGGGGACAGTTGCGGAAGTATCTTTTGGTCTTCTTCGACAACATACTAATACATAGTAGGACTTGGGAAGAGCATCTGGCACACTTAGATGAGGTTCTGAGCATTATGCAGTCACAATCCTTATATGCCAAAGAATCCAAGTGTGATTTCAGAATGAGAGAGCTTCTGTACCTAGGCCACATTATCAGCGAGCGGGGAGGTCAGGTACATCAGGAAAAGATTAGGGCCATTCTGGATTGGACAACACCCAAGAACATCACGGAGTTGAGGGGATTCTTTGGGTTATGTAGTTAGTACTACAGGAGGTTCGTGAAAGGGTGCTCACAGTTGGGGGCACCGCTTACCGATTTGACAAAGAAAGGGGCTTTCCACTAGATCGAGGCATCACAACACACTTTTGAGAAAATGAAGGAGGTCATGAGCACATGCCCAGTTCTAGCACTTCCCGATTTTTCGCAGCCCTTTGTCTTGGAGTGCGATGCATCAGGAGAGGGGATTGGAGTAGTATTGATGCAGGGAGGTCACCCCATAGTCTTTGAGAGCAGGAAGCTCAGCGAGTCCGAGAGGCTCTACCCTATCTACAACAAAGAAATGCTAGCTATCATGCACGTCTTAACAAATTTCAGACAATACTTAGTGGGCAACAGATTTGTGGTGAAAACCGATCACAATAGCTTGAAGTATTTCTTGGATCAGAAAGACCTCAGTGAGAGACAACATAAATGGGTTTCGAAGGTCCAAGCCTTTGACTTCAACATTGAGTATGTTAAAGGCAAGAGGAACGTCGTAGTAGATGCCCTATCTAGGAGGCCAGTGAGTTGTTCGTTGATGGACATATCTACAGATTGGAAGGCACAATTGCTGGTAGAATACTCCAAAAACAAATTTGCCTGTGAGGTGATGGATGGGCAAGTGGTAAATGAGAGATACCGAGTACTGGATGATGTCATCTTCTACCAGGACAAGCTCTACTTAGTTCCAAAATCTATACTGAAGGAAAATATTCTGAAGACCAGTCATGATTCGCCATTAGCAGGGCATCAGGGGTACTTCAAGACGTACAAGCAGATAAGGGAGAGAATCTCATGGAAGGGTCTCAAGGATGATGTACTGAGACACGTCCTAGAGTGTATGACTTGTCAGCAGAACAAGACCGAGCAGACACGCTCGACAGGGTTACCTCAGCCTCGACCCATTCCGGAGCAAAAATGGGAGAGCATCTCCATGGACTTCATCACGAGACTACCTAGGGTGCAAGGTAGAGACTGTATTTTTGTGGTGGTCGACAGACTGACCAAGTTTGCGCACTTCTTTGCGATACCCACTGAGTATAAAGCCACTCAAGTGGCAAAGTTATTGTTCAGAGTGGTCTTCAGACTGCACGGGTTGCCCATGAAAATAGTCAACGACAGGGATGGGCGTTTCATCAGTGCCTTTTGGCAGGAGTTGTTCAGGCTGGTGGGCATCGAGTTGGCTACGAGTACCAGTTACCATCCACAGACCGACGAACATACAAAGATAGTCAATAAATGGGTGGAAGGGTACCCGAGGAACTATGTAGGGGGGCAACAACGCATGTGGATAAAGTGGCTCCATATGGGCGGATACTGCTATAACATGACATATCATATGTCCATCAGGATGACACCATTCAGAGCCTTGTACGGGTACGACGCACCATCATTCGTGGAGACAGTGTTTGAGGACAGTAGGGCTCCCAGAGCCAAATATTGGATAGAGGAGAGTCAGGAGATTCTCAAAATCTTGAAGGAAAATCTATAGGCAACACAGAATCAACATAAAGTATATGCAAACTGATAGAGAGTAGAGCGCAACTTTGAGGTGGGGGATTTGGTATTTCTGAGATTACAACTGTACAGACAGTCTTCTTTGAAAAAAACAAATCAGAAAAACTAAAACCCAAGTTCTATGGACCTTACCGGATCGCCAGGAGAGTCGACAAGGTGGCCTACGAGCTAGAGCTACCAGAGGGTAGTAAGATCCACAATGTGTTCCACGTTTCTTGCCTCAAGAAGGCAGTGGGACATGTTACTACTTCGGAGGAGTTGCCACCATTGGACAAGGAGGGTCAGGTGGAGTTGGTGCCAAAGGAGGTTTTGGAGCAGAGTGAGCGTAGGTTGAGGAGTCAGATTATTAGCGAGTGCCTAGTCAGATGGAGGGGACTTCTAGTTGAGGATGCTAAATGGGAGGGAGATCAGATCCTACAACACCCTAGCTTGATGTTGCTTGACGACAATCAATCTTGGGAAGGGAGGACTGTAATGTCCCTTTCCCATCGATGACTCCATGAGGAGCGACTAAGTAGCCTATATTGGTTCCTGTAGGCTATAGTTTGAAGAAAAGGGAATAAAAGAATTATTTAATGTCATTTACCGGAAAAGCCTAAGTTGAAAGTGACATTAAGTAATAAAAGAAGCAAAAAAGGTGTTTTAAGTGACTTAAGTGATTATTAAATAAAAACTTAAGGAAAAGTCACTTAATTAATAAAGTGAATGAGAAATTAGATGAGGAGGGATATAAAAGGAGAAAAGTCAACGTAGTTCCTCATTATGCGGATTATGAATTGGAAATTAGAAACCAGAGAGGAGACAGGCGACCTTCTTTTTGTTTTGTGGATTTCTAGATGAAACCACCACCGTTGACAGAGTTCGGTGTTGATAGACGCACCCTAGTTCGTCGGGAGGACCACACAGGTTCTTCATTGAGTTACAGGTTTAGGTTATAGTAGCAGGGAGATCCAACACAAGTCAGTGCACAAGTATTCCAGTTGCAACGTGAGGTTTGGGGAAGGTTTATCAACAGTTAGGGGTCGCCAGGTCCAACCAGATAGCAAGAGCCAAATTCCTTTCGACCCATTGGAGAGGAGGCCAAGGCGCTTCCAGTGAGATAGATCACATGATTTTTGACGGGTAAAACACCTAGGGCGTGCCAGTTCATCAGTTTACAGTGCGTGGGGGTTCAATCATCCATCCGGGGTTTCGACAGTGCAGCAGAGAGCCAACGTCCCATCTCTAAGGTAGGGGGAGTGTGCTAGGGAGCAGGGCGACCCATTTGAGACAAATCTCAGCCCGTTCTGACAAGTATTGCCACTAGGGCGAACTTTCCAGTCTCCTGCAGCAGTTTTGCAACACATTTTTGGTTGCATGCAGCGCTTCCTTCCGTGCATGCAGTTGATCTACCTTGCAGATCTAGGATCCACCCATCTATCGTCGTTATCGGTATTTTTCAGTATCTTGTTTTGTGTTCCAGTTAAGATCGACATCTATAAAGATCTAGCTGAAGAGATTTGTTTAAGTTTCCGCATATTGTTGTATATTGTCCGTTATTTTGCTTAATAAAATTGTTGAGTTGGTTATGGTTCCAAATCTATTTGCATGCACTGTATAAAACTATTAAACACAACAAAACACATCCATAAACCTTTTGAAACTCAACCAGAAACCCAACGCATCAGGTCTGCAGTCACAACCCCATAGTTAGCAGTTGATATCCAAATCCGAGGATCCGGGGATATTACACATTGGTGGTGATGTCATGTGCCAAGATACCTTGATGATGATGGGGCTTGCTTGCCATTGGGGCATCAATTGATGATTTGGGTCATGTTGCCGTCCTAATGCACACTTGCCAACGTGAGCTAAGTCCAACTCACTTAGTGTGCCCTCGGAGACACAATGTCTAAGTTCCAAGTCCACACTGTCACC
>JASDQU010750915.1:24679-38083 GCA_032191745.1 Picea mariana
GAGGTTTGATCGGAGGGATCCAGAGCTCCACTTCAGAGATTTGACACAGTTGCGACAGACCAGATCAACCGAGTCCTTCATTACAAACTTCCAGAGAAAGGCCGTAGCCGTGACTGATATTTCTGAGCATAGATTAGTGATGCTCTTTATTGAGGGGTTTACCAAACCATTGAGAGGTTGGGTGAAAGCCTTCAAACCTCACACCCTTCAGGATGCCATTGTGCGCACCAGAGATATGGGAGAATCAATGCAAAAAACAAAAACCTTCTCAATACCCTTGTCTTTGTTCCACACAAAGACAAAGATCAGAGACCCCCTCAAAGGGATTGGAAAGGCAAAGAAAAACTAGATGATGAGACCAGACATGAGCTTATGAGGAAGAAGTTGTGCTTCACTTGCAAAGATCCGTGGGTGCTAGGACACAGATGCATGGGAAAGGGACAGATCCACTACATTGAGGTGGCATTAGATAGTGATGATGAGGAGGAGATCAGACCCACACTAGACAATGATTCTTCCTGTTCAGAGGAGGAACATGCACATGAGGAGGGACAACCTCCAAAGACACTCCCACCGCAGCTAGGACCATAGTCAGGTGGGAAGACAAAACCACGAGTCCCAACGAAGGGTGGAGTCATAGCAACCCTTTCGGGAGTACCTAGATATGACACCATTAGACTCAAGGGACTCATTCAGGGGCAACGTGTCACAACATTAGTGGATGGTGGGGCAACCCATAATTTTATAGATGCAACATTAGTAGCCAGGAGAGGGTTACAGACTGAAGAGTTTGAGGGATTCACGGTAGCAGTGGCAGATGGATACACCATGACTTGCTTGGACAGGGTACCGGATCTGGAAGTTAAACTAGGTAACTACACCATGACATACACCTTCTATGTAGTTGACTTATCAAAGACTGATGCTGTATTGGGCGTTTAATGCCTGTACTCACTGGGTGAGATTGGGTTCAATTATCAGACCTTGACGATGAGTTTCAAAGATATAAATGGGTCAAAGGTGGTATTGAGGGGCATGTCTACAGGAGCACCCGAGACAGTATCAACAAAGAGGATGGAGAGGATTTTCAGACATGGGGATGTGGCGTATGTTGTCGAGTGTTTAATTACCACCAGGAGGGATTTAGATGGTAGACAACATTATCATCCAGAGATCAGGGCACTTTTGAGTCAGTATGAGCTATTTGGGTCGATACCATCGGGGTGACCAGTAGACAAAGGATTTGAGCACACTATTGAGTTAGAGGCAGGGGCGACACTAGTGATCATCGCGCCCTACAGACATCCTAAGAGATTCAAGGATGAGATTGAAAAAGCAATCAAGGACTTGCTTGAGATGGGGCACATGAGGCCCAACACTAGTTTGTTTGCTTCGTCCGTAGTATTGGTCCTGAAGAAGGATGGCATGCTGAGGATGTGCATAGACTATCGTGCACTAAACAAGAAGACCATCAAAAATAAGTACCCCATTTTGCGCATAGATGAGTTGTCGGATGAGTTACATGGGGCAGTCTTCTTCACCAAGATAGATCTTCGCTCAGGTTACCATTAGATCAACATTCGAGAGCAAGATATTGAGAAGACAACTTTCATATGCCATTTTGGACATTTCGAGTTCTTGGTCATGCCCTTCAGATTGACCAACGCACCAACGACCTTCCAGTCTTGCATGAACCACATTTTCGGGGGACAGTTGCGGAAGTATCTTTTGGTCTTCTCCGACAACATACTAATACATCATAGGACTTGGGAAGAGCATCTGGCACACTTAGATGAGGTTCTGAGCATTATGCAGTCACAATCCTTATATGCCAAAGAATCCAAGTGTGAGTTTGGAATGAGAGAGCTTCTGTACCTAGGCCACATTATCAGCGAGTGGGGAGGTCAGGTACATCAGCAAAAGATTAGGGCCATTCTGGATTGGACAATACCCAAGAACATCACGGAGTTGAGGGGATTCTTTGGGTTATGCAGTTACTACAGGAGGTTCGTGAAAGGGTTCTCACAGTCGGGGGCACCGCTTACCGATTTGACAAAGAAAGGGGCTTTCCACTGGATAGAGGCATCACAACGCACTTTTGAGAAAATGAAGGAGGTCATGAGCACATGCCCAGTTCTAGCACTTCCCGATTTTTCACAGCCCTTTGTCTTGGAGTGCGACGCATCANTTTAGAAATGGGGATGTGGCGTATGCTGTCGAGTGTTTAATTACCACCAAGAGTGATTCAGATGGAAGAGAATATTATCATCCAGAGATCAGGGCACTTTTGAGTCAGTATGAGATAGTATTTGGGTCGATACCATCGGGGTGACCATTAGAGAGAGGATTTGAGCACACTATTGAGTTAGAGGCAGGGGCAACACTAGTGATCATTGCACCCTACATACATCCTAAGAGATTCAAGAATGAGATTGAGAAAACAATCAAGTAATTGCTTGAGATGGGGCACATCAAGCCCAACACTAGTCCGTTTGCTTTGCCCGTATTATTGGTCCTAAAGAAGGACGACACGTTGAGGATGTGCATAGACTATCGTGCACTCAACAAGAAGACCATAAAAAATAGGTACTCAATTCCGTGCATAGACGAGTTGATGGATGAGCTACATGGGGCAGTCTTCTTCACCAAGATAGATCTTTGCTCAGGTTACCATCATATTAGCATCAGAGAGAAAGATATTGAGAAGACAACTTTCAGATGCCATTTTGGGCATTTCGAGTTCTTGGTCATGCCCTTTGGGTTGACCAATGCACCAGTGACCTTCCAATCTTGCATGAACCACATTTTCAGGGGATAGTTGCGAAAGTATCTTTTGGTCTTCTTTAGCAACATCATAATATATAGTAGGACTTGGGAAGAGCATTTGGCACACTTAGATGAGGTTTTGAGCATTATGCAATCACAATCCTTATATGCCAAAGAATCCAAGTGTGAGTTCGGAATGAGAGAGATTTTGTACCTAGGCCACATTATCAACGAGCATGGGGTGCAAGTACATTAGGAAAAGATCGGGGCTATTCTGGATTGGCCAACACCCAAGAACATCACGGAGTTGAGGGGATTCTTTGGGTTATGCAGTTACTACCGGAGGTTCGTGAAAGGGTTCTCACAGTTGGGGGCACCTCTCACCAATTTGACAAAGAAAGTGGCTTTCCACTGGACCGAGGTATCACAACGCACTTTTGAGAAAATGAATGAGGTCATGAGCACATGCCCAGTTCTAGCACTTCTCAATTTTTCATAGTCGTTTGTCTTGGAGTGCAAAGTATTAGGAGAGGGGATTGGAGCAATATTGATGCAGGGAGGTCACCCCATAGTCTTTGAGAGTAGGAAGCTCAGTGAGTTAGAGAGGCTCTATCCTATCTACGACAAAGAAATGTTGGCTATCATGCACACCTTAACAAAGTTCGGACAATACTTAGTGGGCAGCAAATTCGTGGTGAAAACCAATCACAATAGCTTGAAGTATTTCTTGGATCAGAAAGACCTCAATGAGAGACAACAACAATAGGTTTCGAAGGTCCAAGAATTTGACTTTGACATTGAGTATGTTAAAGGAAAGAGGAATGTTGTAGTAGATGCCTTATCCAGGAGGCTACTGAGTTGTTCGTTGATGGACATATCTATGGATTGGAAGGCACAATTGCTGGTAAAATACTCCAAAAACAAATTCGTCTATGAGGTGATGGATGGGCAAGTGGTAGATGAGAGATACTGAGTATTGGATGATGTCATCTTCTACAAGGACATGCTCTACTTAGTTCCATAATCTACATTGAAGGAAAACATTTTGAAGGCCAGTCACGATTCACCATTAGTAGGACATCAGGGGTACTTCAAGACGTACATCAAGATCAGAGAGAGATTCTCATGGAAGGGTCTCAAGGATGATGTACTAAGACACGTCCAAGAGTGTATGACTTGTCAGCAGAACAAGTTCGAGCAGACACACCTGGTAGGGTTACTTTAGCCTCTACCCATTCCAAATCAGAAATGGGAGAGCATCTCCATGGACTTCATCACAGGACTACCTAGGGTGGAAGGTAGGGACTATATTTTTGTGGTGGTCGATAGACTAACCAAATTTGTGCACTTCTTTGCTATACCCACTGAGTATAAAGCCACCTAAGTGGCAAAGTTATTCTTCAGAGAGGTCTTCAGACTGCACGGGCTTCCTAGGTAGATAGTCAACGACAAAGATGGGCGCTTCATCAATGCGTTTTGGCAAGAGTTGTTCAGGTTGGTGGGAACAGATTTGGCTACAAGTACCAGTTACCATCCATAAATCGACAAACAGACATAGATAGTCAATAAATGGGTGGAAGGGTACTTGAGGAACTATGTAAGGGGACAACAACGCACATGGGTAAAGTGGCTCCATATGGGCGAGTATTTCTATAGCACGACATATCATATGTCCATCAGGATGACACCATTCAAAGCCTTGTACGGGTACTGTTATCCCCTATCCTAGTGATAACTAAGGAGATCATGTCTCGAGGCCCATAGGTACTAGACATGGAGTGTCGAGAGTCGGATGACTTGAGCATGGCCCCAGAGGGCCCCTCTTTTCTTCAGTGCATCCCATATATCAGCAACAACAGTATCTATACCACCAGCGTGGTCTTGAAGCAGCAGCAAGTCTTGCTCCATGAGGTAATGATTCCGGGTTTCATGGTATGTGTCACTCTGATTATTGAAACACTTGAATATGTTGCACTGGATTCTCCTTCATTTCATAATGTTTGCTTGGAATTTATGCTCTTTAACTCGTTCATACTTGGAAGGGTGTCATGATTCCCTAGTAAGTTGATCTCCCTTTAGGATGGGTTTCCACTGGGTGGGTCTATGAAAGGTCAATGTCCATTCCCTCCATACTTACCACTTTCCATCCTCACTCCTCTCATTTTCCCCTACCTTTGTTCTCGTATTGGGTTTGCCACACTAGGAAGGGTTGTACCTTGCCTTGTGGGAAGAAGGGGCTAAAGGCCCAGAGGGTAAAACTAGTTGGAAAGAGTTAAAAGCCAAAAATGAAACCTTTGAGATGCTTCGCCCAGGGATTCCCGAGAAAGCAGTAAAAGGCTTCTCAATAAGAAAAGGGAACCCATAAGATAAATAAACACTCAAGGTATTAGTTGGTGGATGGGATGTCTCATCATGAGCTGACCTATTATGATCATGGGCATGTAGCGGTATGACACTACCATCTATCTGGTCACAAAACCAGGGTAGTGGCTCTTGATGGCATAGCCAAGAGAAAGGGGATCTCATCACAAGCCAACCTTCTCATCTCCATGAAATGCTTGTGGGTAACGTTGTCACCTCTGGTCACCAAGCCAGGACAGTGTTTCTCAGCCCTTCCCTTGAAGCACAAAAGAAAAAGATAAAAAAGCAATAAAACTAAGAATAAAAGGCATTGAATGGGATATGAAAGAATGGCATCTATGACAAGGTGCAGCTCGCCCTCTACAAAGGCACCCATAGGTAAGATCTACATTTCCCTGTTATCACTGCACCCCATGCCTAAACACTTACCCCATGCCACCTCATACACACTTACATGACCCAAATTGGTTCTCACCTGGGAAATGCCCCAAACTTAAGGAGGATTAGCCCAATAGGACACCCTGAGACCTTCTCCAAACCTGACTTGTTAAACTGCATAACGTCTTTGAGCATTTTTTTGGGTAAAGGGGGGTTTGATGCACATGTTTGGGTAATTTGATTATTAGATGTGATTGACATTTCTATGATCCCTGTGACTTTATCAAACCCTGGAGGGCGTACTTGTTGCTGCTGCAGGACTTTGCCCGGTGGACAGGTACATATGGGAGAATGAATAGCTCGGACCAACATGGGGCTGAAAGCCCACAGATAGATGTTGTGACCCCAACCAAGGGCAGAGAGACATCAAAGACTTGCACGAGAAAGAAAGAAGGATGTTGCTCTTGAGACACTCTGGCAGACATAGACCAAGGGGTATCTTTCTCTTCCACATGGACGTTGATCCTTGAGAGCCCATGATATCATCATTATGACCCTGGACGTTATCCAGAGCTAGGGTTTGCATTTATGAGGGAAGTTGTGTGTTGGTTGGCACGTGTGGCATCATCTAGGGCCTTTGGAGGCCAAACGTTCTGCATATGGGGCCCAATGTTCCACCCTAGAAGCTCAACGTCACCCTAGAAGGGCATGACGTCACCCTTGGAGCTGATTTTAGGGTTTAATTACCTTCATTTATGTAAAAACTGGATTTTTAATGTAATTTGGCCAGGTCGGCCTTTTTATGACCTAATTTTAATTAAAGGTCATTGATACTGTATAAATAAAGATAAAATACTCTCAATTTTTCATCATCACTCATCACACAAGTAGTGTGGTCTGAAAATTGTGCCCTTTTTGGGAGTTATTGGCTGAAATTGGGAGGCGCACTTGTCTTGGAGGCTAAAATTTGCAACTTGGATCATTTCTTGGTGAATTTACTTGGCAATCTAGGGTTTTATTGCTTGATTATTCTTGGTGAAGTAAGYAAATCTGCAATTCTTCATTTTATTGTGAATGTTATGGTATATTTGCTTATTCATGTTAAAGATTATGAAATTGCTTGCTTGACAAACCCTTGGAGTAAAGGACTTAAATTACTACTTCTTTGCTCTTCATTTGCTAGACTTTTACCAAAGTGATTTGACTTAGATAAACTTCTAAAGCCCTAAATGCTAGCTCTTTAGAAGCCATTATCTAGTTATTGTTTTCCCTTAATACTTTTTAATAGTCCAAGGAAGGAAGTTTCGCTAGGGCCTAAGGTCCCTTACTCTCTAGCAAATTTGTCCCTAGGATTTGGATTTTTTAGGCCTTGGGTTACCAACGCCTCATCCATTCATCCCTTCTCCTTAGACAAATACAATCATTTTGTTATTGCTTCCAAGAGAAAACCGTCACCTCTAGACTCCATTAACCCTAAAAGGCACTAGTCCACTTGCTTTAGTGAATTGATTGATCAAACAAACACTCAAACTTTCTTCCTTTAAGATTTTACTAACATATRCTAACCCTAAGATAGACTAACTCCTTMGCTRACTTGTTGCCRTTGCAAAACATTTCTACAACCATACTAATTCAAGCCAAATTGCCGCATTTACCTACATAGCTCACACTTACATCATCCAGAAATCACTTGTGACAATTACCAGTCAATCTACTAGATAAGTGTTGAGTTTGCATCGTGTTTTCTTGCACTTTTGACTACTAGAATTTGTTGTTGTTGTAAAAGATTGCTACAACCATCTAACTGCAGCAAATTCTCTGCAAAAGTGACTTATTATGCTAGCTATACATTGCCAACTTTGCTTGTGACAACTTATTATCATTATGCTAGGTAAAGGCTATTTTTTCTTGTCTTTTTCAAGCAATTTTAAGGCATAACTCTTGTGGTTATTATAAAATATTAGTTGTTGTTATAAATTGTTGCATTGTTGCAAATTCATATCAGCTAGCTCAAATTTTGAAGGTTCATGGTCTTATGAAGCACTAACATCATTTGGTACTTGAAAGCTGCTATATTTTTTTCTTTGTTGTCTTGTTCTGGGTAGGTACACCATATTTTCACCTTGCTTCATCTCTTAAAAGACCTAGAGAACCTTAACTTGAGTGACCAATGAGAGGGGGGAATTTCTTGCATCTTTGCCTTAGTCTTCTCAACCCTTTAGGCCACTGGGGACATCTCCCCTAGGGTACTTTGACATACTCCTAAGCATAAAAGGGGTTTCCTATTAAGGTGACAATGATAGGTCACCCCCTGTTACGCCAATCTTGCATCCACTTGCCTTGGGCTTTGGGCAAGTACATATTGTGCGATAACAGGTACGACATACCATCATTCATGGAGATAGTGTTTGGGGACAGCAGGGCTCCTAGAGCCAAAGATTGGATAGAGGAGAGTCAGGAGATTCTCAAAATCTTGAAGGAAAATCTGCAGACAACACATAATCAACATAAAGTATATGCAGACCGACAGAGAGTAGAGTGTAGCTTTGAGGTGAGGGATTTGGTATTTCTGAGATTATAGTCGTACAAACAATCTTCTTTGAAGAAAAGAAGAGAAGAAAAACTGAAACCCAGGTTCTATGGACCTTACCGGATCGCCCGAAGAGTCGGTGAGGTGGACTACGAGCTAGAGCTACCAGAGGGTAGTAAGATCCACAATGTGTTCCACGCTTCTTGCCTCAAGAAGGCGATGGAACAAGAAGTTACTACTTTGGAGGAGTTGCCACCATTGGACAAGGAGGGTCAGTTAGAATTGGTGCTAGAGAAGGTTTTGGAGCACAAGGAGCGCAAGTTGAGGAGTCGGATTATCAGGGAGTGCCTAGTCAAATGGAGGGGATTTCCAGTTGAGGATGCTACATGGGAGGGAAATCAAATCCTGCAACACCTTGGCTTGATGTTGCTTGAGGACAAGTAGTCTCGGGAAGGGAGGACTGTAATGTCCCTTTCTCATTGATGACTCCAAGAGGAGCGACTGAGTAGCCTATACTGGTTCCCAAAGGCTATAGTTGGAAGAAAAGGGAATAAAAAGATTATTTAATGTCATTTACCGGAAAAGCCTAAGTTGAAAGTGACATTACGTAAACAAAGAAGCAAAAAAGGTGTTTTACGTGACTTAAGTGATTATTAAATCAAAACTTAGGGAAAAGTCACTTAATTAATAAAGTGACCGATAAATTAGATGAGGAGGGATATAAAAGGAGAAAAGTCGACTTAGTTCCTCATTATGCAGATTATGAATTGGAAATTAGAACCCAAAGAGGAGTCAGGCGACCTTCTTCTTGTCTTGTGGATTTCTGGATGAAACCACCAACATTGACAGAGTTCGGTGTTGAGAGACACACCCTAGTCCATCGGGAGGACTACACAGGTTCTTCATTGAGTTACAGGTTAAGGTTATATTAGCAGAGAGATCGAACACAAGTCAGTGTGTAGGTATTCTAGTTGCAGCGTGAGGTTTTAGGGAGGATTTATCAATAGTCAAGGGTCGCTAGGCCCAACCAGATAGGGAGAGCCAAATTCCTTCCAAGCCATTTAAGAGGAGGCCAAGGCGCTTCTAGTGAGACAAATCTCACGATTTTCTGACGGGTAAAACACCTAGGGCGTGCTAGTTCATTAGTTTACAGTGCGTGGGGGTTCAGGCATCCATTCGGGGTTCTGACAGTGCAACAGAGAGACAACATCCCATCTATGAGGTAGGGGGAGTGTGCTAGGGAGTAGGGCGACCCATCTGAGACAAATTTCAGCCCGTTCCGACAAGTATTGCCACCAGGGCCAACTTTCCAGTCTCTTGCAGCAATTTTGCAACACATTTTTGGTTGCATGCAACGTTTCCTTCCATGCATGCAGTGGATCTACCTTGCAGATCTCAGATCCATCCATCTATCGTCGTTGTCGGTATTTTTCAGTATCTTGTTTTGTATTCCAGTTAAGATCGACATCTATAAAGATCTAGCTGAAGAGATTTGTTTAAGTTTCCGCATATTGTCGTATATAGTCTGTTATTTTGCTTAATAAAATTGTTGAGTTGGTTATGGTTCCAAATCTATTTGCATGCACTGTATAAAACTATTAAAGAAAACAAAACACATCCAGAAACCTTTTGAAACTCCGCCAGAAACCTCAGTGCATCGGATCTGTAGTCACAACCCCAGAGTTAGTAGTTGATATCTAGATCTGAAGATCCGGGGATATTACAATCACCTTACCCAACCGATTAGTAGATCAGTGCCTTAACTAGTGGGCTATGGTGAAGGAGTAGGAGTTAATTATTGTAATAGCTTGCTGGAATAAAAGATATTACAGAAAATAAAGTGAATGAACAACAAACTAATTTGCCCTTACTCTCCAAAAATAATAATGAAATGAAGTACAAGAGAGAAGGGGAATGTTGCTACCACTTTTTCGGATGATTGTTTATGTGAGTACCTTGACCAAAGTGGCTGAAAATGAGTAATGTCCTCGTTGTCCTGCTAAATCAATTGTTAGGCTGTAGTTAATCTCTATAATGACCAGAAATAAAGATATTGTATGCAAATCAGGTCTGGAAATTGAAATGAAAGGGTTTATGAAGGTAAAACTTGCAAAATGTACCCTTTAAATGTGTCCACAAAGTGTAGATTTGAATATTTTGTTCGTTGTTATAGTGCATATCTTTACACTTTTTCTCAAACAAACCTTTGTAATAGATGTTAAATGAAGCATAAAGCTCAAGGGAATATTTATCTTGGGGTAGGGAAAATCCTACAAGGCAAAAACCASAAGATCTACTAGCTTGATGAATATAAAATTGAAATACAAAGCTAGGGTATGATTTTTTTGTATTTTTTGTAATAAAAGATGATTGAAAATATTTTTAATTAAAATGGTTGAAGAAATTGAGAGATTTTCTTACCTTTAATTCTTACCTTATGATGTCTTTGATTTGTGCAATTATGGTCCTGTGAGCTCAAGATTGGCTAGATATATTTATAGGCGATTGGGTTTGGAGTGGAAGCACAATCGCTCCCAATGTTAGAAATTTTACCAATAGATGGGTCTTTCCTTGGATCTTGCTAGGAAAGCTCCTCCCCAGGATGGTCTCCAAGATAACAATCAATTTGGGTCAAAGAAATAATAGACCATTTGCTTGAAGCTACTCCCAAAGGAGTTGGTCCAACTTGTGTGTATTACCCTTGGATCCCACAAAAATGAGACGAATGCCTATCTTCCTTCTTCCACATGATTATGTAGCCCCTCAATGGATTGATTGAGTATCTTCCACAAGTCTCCTAAAGAATCCCTGTCAAAGCACAATTACAAATATCCAAGACCAAGAAAAGCAAACATTATAACATATGATCCAAAGTAACACAAGAAAATTGAGTTCTGTAAAATGACATTATGATCTCACAAAGTTTCAACAACAACAAATGAGAGGAGGGACTAGATTTATATAGCAATCTTTGTAACGGCTAGTTTCTACCTCCCTCTTAAAATAATATTTTCTCAGTTTGCTCATCCACAATTGGTTGGAGGCTAAACCAATCTTTGACTTGTCATCCACAATGGTTGGATACTAAGTCACTTAGAATGAAAATAATATTTTTACATAAAAGTTCAGTTCACCCATAAGATGCTCAATTTGACCAAAGAGGCAATCAAATTATGTTCCAACGTCTCCCTTAGTTGACCAAAACAACTCCAACATTTATTTCTTTAACTTTGATGGCTATGAGAAGGGGCTGACGTGGGCAGATTTGCATTGGAAGGAGGTTAAAACGGATAACATTTCAGATCTACCAACCCATTCTTTTGACTCTTTGACCCAAGGCTCATATCTTTTACCATTTATTTTTTATTTGTAAAATTCCTAACATTTATCATTCTTGGACCAATCGTTCCACTCAAGTTCAACGTACAGCTCAGTGCATTGCTTTGTCCCCACGGGTTTGCTGATTTGGAGACTGAGTGGATTGGCAGCTTTGACTTCAACATACAGCTTGGTATGGGGCCACTTTTATTTGTCGGCAGTCTTCTTTTTCATTGCCACGGTATACTAATTTGCCTCACGGGCCATTTTATTAACCAACGGCTAGTCGAATATAATGATATGGAGGAAGCGATTGCCTTTTTATTTGCTAGCAGCTTAATAAATGAGGTGACTTCTTCATTGGTATGGTGGCTCTCGATTTAATCGTGGCTTTATCCTATGTGGCAAGTAGCTCATCCACGGATATAAAATTTGTAGGTTCATGCTAGCGGCTCCTTTAATGTCCAAGGCTATATCAAATTCATATTTAAAAAAAGAAAATCAATAAAGTGCATTTGGTTTAAAAAGGACTTTATGTAATGCTTGGTTTAAACTTTATCCTCGGTCCCCTTTGAATAAATTCGATGGGTTTCATAGAAAGAAAGAAAGAAAATGATTTTAACGTCCACGAGGCTAACAATAGCCTATGGAATAGACCGCCTCACTCACTGATTTCTGCAGTTCAGCCCTTTTCATGTTCAACATCCCCCAATTTCTCCACTGTCCCCTCGCTGAATAAGTTATTCCAAGAGCTAGCTGTCAAGATACTTATATCGCTGTCCCTACTGTCTTTGAAGGCTTCACACTCTAAAATGAAATGTTTTTCTGTTCCACTTTTTCGGAAGTGCAGAACACACACACCCTTTCTTCCCAAGCTTCTTTTGGTCTTTTCCAACGCCCAGTTTCTCAGTGGAGTTGATGGGAGTTGGTTCTTAATTGGGCAATACGCATTTTGGCTCTCCAAGATATATTGGCCCCTATGTACGCTTTTTGATGATGATTGTATGTGGGGTTAAACTCTTCAATATAACACTCTTTCTTTCTCTCGAGCTCTTTGTCCTAAGTTCGCTTGTGGAACCTATCAATAACAAAAGCTTTTATCTCTTTCCTGTTCGTAGGGCACCTGTTCAAGTGGATATCCCATTTATTAAGCCATTTAATAGTTTGTCGCATCCACGTTTTCTTTCTTTTGCACAATATGTCATTGAAGACGACCTTAGTCCACCGACTGTCTTCCATTTGCTCAATTTTTTTTAGATATCTTATGAGACGCACCATCTTGATTTTACCCTTCATCTACACAATGAAAGATAGTAAAAGCTTTTGTTGATATTATGGTAGTTGCGGGAGGTATTTACCTCCACGTGTAGACTTGACGAGAATAGAATATTCCGAGAAGCAAGAAGAAACCCTAATGAGTTGGCTAATAACCCTAGAAGACATGTCGGCTCAAGAAGATAACTTGTATTAGGTTATTAGCCTCCAAGAGAAGAAGTCGGCCAAAAGAATTAATATATATTGAACAGACAAATACCTAGAATGAGAAGTCGGCCCAAGCAGTTAGCCAGAATTAGTATAAATACAGGAGGTCAGTTCTCATTCTGGCAAGCAGTCTCAGAATTGCAGAGTAGCAACTTGTGTGCACTGCAATGCCCAGTCTTGTGCGCAGGTTTGAGGAGAGCTGCCATTGCAGTTGCTGCAGCTAGCAGATCACGTTTGGCTTGGACTATCTCTTGGTTAGGGTTTGGACTATCTGATCAGCTCTTGTTGATGTGCTATCCTTGGGGAAAGGTGCGCTATCCTTTGTTTGGCTATCTAGCCTAGGGTTTGCTTCCGGAATGATTCTCTGTCAAGGTTAAGGTGCTCGAAGGGTGGCTTTGGCCTATGGTTGGGTGACAATAGTATTGTCAATGGTAAAACAAGCACATCCATTATATTCTAACAGGTTATGGGCCCACACCTCCTTCATTCAGTCTAACCGTTGGAAGGAAACATAGCTGTAAGGATATTAAGCTCGTTGAAGAACTGTCGCTAGGGTTTCTAGCAGGAGC
>JASDQU010750916.1:30262-47067 GCA_032191745.1 Picea mariana
TTTCTATCGTTAGATTTGTGACCTTATAATGAATGGTCCATATTTACAATGAAATTACAATATACATTTACAAGGGGTGTAAATTCTTCATGGGGCATAAACACGGCTGAAAGCAAGGACCTCTGAATTAGGAAGATAATCAGGCTCCACAACCAACAATAACAAGTCCCATCTTGTTGATCTTAGATACAACTGAGATGTGAGGAATCCAATCCTCATACAAGACCCAACTTGTAAACATGCACCAACCTGATAGAATGAACCTTCATTCAATCCATTATATATAAATATATATACTTCAACAAATTCAACTACACATATTCTCACCATTCCTTCTTGTTTATACATTCTTCCAACTAGTGTGAACTATGAAACATTGTGTCTTTTGATTTTGAACCATTGTACCTTTTCATTTAAATGATAATATTAATCTTTAAGTAATATCATTTTCCTTTTTATTCTTTATTCATAATGCTCATGAATTAACTCTCTTTTAATCATGATTGTGTGTCGGTTCTTTTGTCTTCATGTGTTGATCATAGACATGGATCGACTCATCATATCGTTCTCATGCTTCTGATGCATTCTTTGTTCACCAACAAATCATATTTGATCTTTTATCGATTCTCTGTATAGTTCTAGTGCTAATTCTCTATCGAATTAAATCGGTATGAGGCGCTTCCTTCAAACCATTTACATATGACCATATGCGCAAAACCACAGGCTTATTGATTTGAGTGTTGACTCTTATTTTCCCCTTTGTTTCTTTATTCCATACGACCACAGGTGGTGACCAGGCGCTAGACCAAGCGAGTGATTGATCACTTATCAAAATAAATGGTCACATTTTGATCTCCCGATGAGATGGACGACTGTCAATATTTCAGGACTTTCTCCTTCGCGACTTCCAGCCTCTATAATATTTCAAATCTCCCAAAGCAGATTTCTTCGAAGTAGATCGGACGGTCATTATTCGTTCTTTCGTTAGTTGGATGATCCTAGCTTGTCCAAAGGTTTTGAACAAATCAAAGATTACGAATTAATCAAGAGTTGAGATGAACGAGTCTCATTTACTTCAGAACTTCAGGACTTCAGGCATTTGCTGGTGGTGAAACTCTTGAAGTAAAACTCTCAAAGTGATGTAACTTGCTGACATCACTTGTTGACGTGGCACTGATTGAGTAGCTGCCACATGTCACTTATATTCGTGACTTATGCATACCTAAAATGTCAATTGCACTTTGACACTTGTCATCATTTGATTGTGTCCTTGCTGACATGGTTTGCTGACATAGATCTCCCAATGTGGAACATATTCTTCTCCTCGATCTAACATTTGTCCTAACTCTGGAAATGTATCTCAGATCAACGATTGAGAGTGACTTCAAAACTTCGGCCTTCGAGACTTCGGGTAATTCTATTTATCCACTTCCCAGTTCTTCTGAAGTGAGATTCCCTGAAGTGTAACCTCCTCACAAATTTTAACCCGAAATGAATGTTGTTCGTTGATCACGATCTTAGATCGACGACTCAATCTTTCTGCGANATCTCAGATCGACGACTGAGAGCGACTTCAAAACTTCGGCCTTTGGGACTTTGGGTAATTCTATTTATCCACTTCCCAGTTCTTCTGAAGTGAGATTCCCCGAAGTGTAACCTCCTCACAAATTTTAACCCGAAATGAATGTTGTTCGTTGATCACGATCTTAGATCGACGAATCGATCTTTCTGCGATGCTACTTTGACTTGGTTTAAATCCAATGAATCTTATTCTTTTCTTATCATATCCTTCCACTTTAAATTTATCTAATGGCTATCAAGAATTTGGGTATTCGAGATCTCAGCCCTTTTTCCTTGCTTATCCTATCCTTCCACTTAAAGTGATCGAACGACTATCGGGAATTTAGGTATTTGAGATCTCAACCCTTTTTCCTTCCTTATCCTATCCTTCCACTTAAGGTGATCCAACGGTCGAGAATGGTCCCAGAGTATATCAATGATCAGGGATGATTGCGGGGTCCCAACGAGCACGACGTTTAAAACTATCGTCGAGCTCCGCAATGGAAAACTTCTTGTTGGTAGTGGAACTAATGCCAACCGTAGATCTATTTGGTGGGTGACGATCGACGGTCTAGACTAATCGCAGGATTGGAATTAGCACGTTGTTTAATTCTCCCTTTTCACTCAATCAATCCCTGCCCTTGATCTATGCTTGCATATCCGATGATCACGACTTAATCTGATCGTTTGGTGGATCAACCATAGCTCTCAATCTTTGAATCTATAAGATCTGACGATCTAGAATAATTGAGGGATTGGAAATAAAACGTTGTTTATTTCTCCTTTCGCTCTCCGCAATCTATCCCTGTTGTTGGTATGGTGCTTGCATATCAACGATCCTGATTTGATCTGATCATTGACTAGTCCTCCAACGATCCTTCTCTTGTAATCTGATGATCTATATTGATTGCGGGATTGGGAATAACACAGTTTTTAATTCTCCTTTTTCTCTCTAAAATTCATCCCTGCCATTGATCTGGCGCTTGCGTATTCAATGATCCTGACTTGATCTAATCATGTTTCTGCAATGCGCTTTTCCTTTTGAGCTTTGATCTCAACATACTATTTGAAATTCTCATCATTTGCATACTTTCAATGTGCTTTTCCTTATGATCTTTGATCTCAGCATACTGTTTGACATTCTCTGCTAATTGTTATATTATTGACATCAATGACAATTTAATCTATGAGAAATCAACAATGACAATTCATCATAACAACTTATCATCACATCATAATAACATCGACTGTTGACATCAATGACAAGATATCAATGACAATATGTCCAACAATATCCCCCTTTGTCATTGAGGGAAATACACTAACTTCATACACAAACTCCCTCTATGATGACGCGTTTCTCTTATGAAGTTACTCTCCCCCTTTGACATCAATGGCAAAGGGTTTCTCCCCTTATGATCAACCTTTGTCTGTCTATGTGTTGTTGACCAAAATATGAACTTGGGTAACTCCCCCTACAATTATTCTCTACCTGATCTAAATGAAAGACTCCCCTTGTCAATATTCTCTCTATGCCTTTGACTACTCTCCCCATTTGTTTCTAAAAGGGTAGTTTTTTCTGACAAGGTCTCTTCCCCTGTTAATTTACTAATTGCTTATCTCAGTTGATTGGGATTTTTGTGTTCAAATAAGTATTCTGCTTGATACCAATTTTGTAGTGATACCCATTTGTAGTGATCAAGTCTTTCAAAACTTAATCTAATTACTTTCTTATTTAATAACCACAATACTCCTCTTGAGTTTTTACTGACTTTCCTTTATCAAATAGAACAAGAGTATGAATCTTACCAATATTTTTGATCTGCTTCTTATTCATCTTTGATATTTCACAGGAATATCAATTGAGGAATTATACCAATTAATTTAAATTCCGATTTTGTTATCAATTGATCTTTGTTGAATGATACTCCTTGAACTTCTCTGCTACCTTTGTTTTTTCCTCTTCTTGTATTCTACAACTAACCCTACCAATGATTTTTCTTTTGACCACTAATCTATAGATAGTCAAGTTTTTTCAAATGTTAATGTAGAAACTCTTTGGCATAATCCTTTGTTTTGTAAAAACCAATTTAAACTTCTTTTTGTATTTTATTTCTTTTGCTAACAACTTATAACATCATCATAATTTGATATTGTCCCATATTCTTCTATAGGTACTTCCTTTTCTTGAGCTTGATTTATTTCATATTGACTTTCACATTATTTATTAGGACCTTCACCCATCATTTTCTTAATATTAATTTCTTCATTTTCAGGTGTAATAACATTTTTCTTCCTTTCTCCTTCAGATTTTATTCTCCATATCTTTCTATGAGATATTTTTCTTTTTGGATCTTCTCTTTCTAATTGTGTTTTTGGATATTTGTCATCTCCTTTCTTCTTCCAACTTTTATTAGGTTTTGTCACTGACTTGAATGACTTATTCAAATATTGAATTTTTGTATTCTTGTAGTTTTGGGATTTGTGCCCAAACCTATCACGGTTGTAACATCTCATTGTATGACAAAATTTTGCTGTGTGCCCAAAAAAATTACATCTCCAACATCTAATTGAGTTTTTGTATTTTCTTTTATATCCTTCCTCTAGTTTCTTCCAGTCCATTGCTTTATGGTGTAAGTTATGATAAGAAAAACAATAGCCATTGAAGGTGTTTTCATTCTTTATTTTATTTTTTCTTGAAAGATCTATCATTTGATTTTCTTGTTCCTTTTTACTTCTATAGTTGTCTTCCTTAACAAAGTTCATGACTTGTAATTTCTTTGTACTTGCACCTTTTCCTTTTAAGAAGGATGATCCTTTCTCATGTTTGTAAATGGTGCTCCGTTTGTTATTGTCTTCTTTCTTATTGTATCCAAGACCAGTTTTGTCATCAACTGATCTTTGGCTCTTCCAAATCTTATCTAGGATAACTGAGCTATTCTAGAAATTGACAATATTATTTGTATTTTCATTCATCTGTTTGAGATTGATTATTTCTAACTTCAACATGTGACAAAATTCTTCCTTTTTAGTCTTGACTGAATCTTCAGGGCTTCTTCCACTTTTTTAGCATGTTCAAGTTGAGTCTTTAGATTGATGACTATTTCTTCTTTCTCATCCAAGACTTCTTTTGCATTTAATATTTTTGTCATATGTCTTCAATTCTTCCATATCTTTTGTTACATCAAAAACTTTATTTTTCAATATTTTGATTTCTTCCTCGTATTCTAGCTGAATCCTTTTGAGGTTGATGACTTATAATTCAAACATTTGGCATGATTCTTCCTTTTAAGTTATTTGGATCCTCTGGGATTCTTCATTTTTCTTAGCTTCTTCAATTTGAGTCATTAGATCTGCATTAATACTTTCATTTATCTTTTTGAAATTGATGATTTCCAATTCCAACATGTGGTAAGAATTTTCTTTGAATTGGTCTAACAATCCATCCTGGATTGCTTTTAAGGCTACTGAATTGTTTCTCCTTGCTTCCTTTGCAGTTTTGGATTTTCTCTTTGAAGTAGTTAAGTGCCAGGGCTTACTTAATACCAAATCCCAAACTCCAGATCCTCTTGACTTCATATATCTTTTCATATTTTTCCTCCATGATAAATAATCTCTTCCATCAAATAAGGGAGATTCATTTGTGGAGATAGCAATTTGTCCACCCATTTCTTCTGAATCCACCTTCAATGTTTAAACTATGCTGAAGGAACCCAATCTGATACCAATTGTTGAAATGGATACTTGACATTGAGAGGCGGGGGGGTGAATCAGTGTCACAAAAATTTGGACAATTTTCTACTTTTCACAAATTAACTGAACAACGAATATTTATTTCATTTTCTCAATCAATATATAAAAGAACAAATATTTTATTTATTTAAATAACTTGAATGAATACATTATATCAATCTTTGAATTTCATCTTCAAACAATTATAAGAGACCTAGCTTTCTGTTACAAGACCCAGCTTGTAGTTCTCAGATCCAACTGAGAAATGAGGAATCCAACCCTCATAACAAGTCCCAACTTGTTGATCTCAGATCCAACTGAGATGTGAGGAATCCAATCCTCATACAATACCCATATTGTAAACAAGCACCAACCTGATAGAATGACCCTTCATTCAATCCATTATATCTAAATATATATACTTCAACAAATTCAACTACACAACTTCTCACTATTCCTTCTTGTTTATATATTCTTCCAACTGGTGTGAACTATGAAACATTGTGTCTTTTGATTTTGAACCATTGTACCTTTTCATTTAAATGATATTATTAATCTTTAAGTAATATCATTTTCCTTTTTATTCTTTATTCATAATGCTCATGAATTAACTCTCTTTTAATCATGACTGTGTGTCGGTTCTTTTGTCTTCGTGAGTTGATCACAGACATGGATCGACTCATCATATCATTCTCATGCTTTTGCTACATTATTTTTTCACCAATAGATCATATTTGATCTTTTATCTATTCTCTGTATTGTTCTAGTACTAATTCTCTGTCGACTTAAATGTGTATGAGGCGCTTCCTTCAAACCATTTACATATGACCATATGTGCAAAACCACATGCTTATTGATTTGAACGTTTCCTCTTCTTTTTCCCTTTGTTTCTTTATTCCATACGACTGCAGGTGGTGACCAAGAGCTAGGCCAAGCGAGTGCTTGATCACTTATCAAAATCAACGGTCACATTTTGATCTCCCGATGAGATGGACAACTGTCGGTATTTCAGGAATTTGTCCTTCGTGACTTCCAACCTCTATAATATTTCAAGTCTCCTGAAGAAGATTTATCTGAAATAGATCAGATGGTCATTATTCATTCTTCCATTAGTCAGACCATCCTGACTTGTCCAGAGGTTTCGAGCAAATCGACTATTACGAATTAATCAAGAGTTGAAATGAACGACTCTCATTTACTTTGGAACTTTGGGACTTCGGGCTTTTGCTGGTGGTGAAACTCTCGAATTAAAACTCCTGGAGTGACGTAACTTGCTGACATCACTTGTTGATGTGGCACTGACTGAGTAGTTGCCACATGTCACTTATATTTGTGACTTACACATACCTGAAATGCCAACTACACTTTGAAACTTGTCATCATCTGATTGCGTCCTTGCTGATGTAGATCTCTCGATGTGGCACATATTCTTCTCCTCAATCTAAAAGTTGTCCTAACTCACGAAATGTATCTCAGATCGACAACTGAGAGTGACTTCAGAACTTTGGCCTTCGGGACTTCGGGTAATTCGATTTCTCCACTTCCCAGTTCTTTTGAAGTGAGATTCCCTGAAGTGTAATCTCCTCACAACTTTTAACCTGAAATGAATGTTTTTCGTTGATCATGATATTAGATCGATGGATCGATCTATCTATGATGCTGCTTTGCTTTGGTTTAAATCCAACGAATCTTCTTCTTTACTTATCTTATCCTTCCACTTTAAAGTGATCCAACGAGTATCGGGAATTTAGGTATTCAAGATCTCAACCCTTTTGCCTTGCTTATCCTATCCTTCCACTTAAAGTCATCCAATGACTATCGAGAATTTGGGTATTCAATATCTAAGCCCTTTTTCCTTGCTTATCCTATCCTTCCACTTAAAGTGATCCAACGGTTGAGAATGGTCTTGGAGTAGATCAACGATCAGGGATGATTGTGGGGCCCAACTAGAACGATGTTTAAAACTATCGTCGAGCTCCGTAATGGAAAACTGCTCGTTGGTAGTGGGACTGATGCCAACCATAGATCTATTTGGTGGGCGGCGATCAACATTCTAGACTAATTGCAGGATTGGAATTATCACATTGTTTAATTCTCCCTTCGTGCTCTGCAATCAATCCCTACCCTTTATCTACGCTTGCATATTCGACGATCACGATTTAATTTGATCGTTTGGTGGATCAACCATAGTTGTCGATCTTTGAATTTATAAGATCTGATGATCTAGAATAATTGTGGGATTGGAAATAACACATTGTTTAATTCTCCTTTCTCTCTCTGCAATCCATCCCTACCGTTTATCTGGCACTTGCATATCAACGATCTTGATTTGATCTGATCATTGACTAGTCCTCCAACGATCCTTCTCTTGTAATCTGACGGTTTACACTGATTGAGGGATTGGGAATAACACACTTTTTAATTCTCATTTTTCTCTTTGCAATCCATCCTTGCTGTTGATATGGTGCTTGTGTATTCAATGGTCCTGACTTGATCTGACCATGTTTCTGCAATGCGCTTTTCCTTCTGAGCTTTGATCTCGTCAAACTGTTTGACATTCTCATCCTTTGAATACTTTCAATGTGCTTTTCCTTCTGAACTTTGATCTCTGCATATTGTTTGACATTCTCTGCTAAATGTTATACTGTTGACATCAATGACAATTTCATCTATGATAAATCAACAATGACAATTCATCATAACAACTTATCATCACGTCATAATGACATCGACTGTTGACATCAATGACAACATATCAATGAAAATATGTCCAACACTTAAAACATGAAAAGTAAGTTGTAACTTAAGATATGAGCCTTGTAAGACAATTCACCTCTGTATCCCCTTCAAGCATCACATCAGCCCAGAACCCCATGTGAGTTTCCAAGTTTAAGTATGGGAGGTCCTTCATCCAACCCTCTTAGGTGAGCCACCTAGACATGAAATAAAATAACCGAGGTAGAGGAATATGTCCCAAGGGAAGCAGGAAATAAATAAATCCTTCAAGATTAAGTGTGATAGTGATATGGTTTCGAGGCTTAATTCATGGCTTATGGTGTCATTTAATCCATTTCTATGATCTCCTTTGTGGAGGGTACACTTTCTTTTGAGTTACCTCATTCTTAGGTGCTATTTTTTCTAATCCCCCTTTATCATCCATCTTACTAGTCTGCTTTATCATATTTGCAAGTCCCCTTTTATAAGGTTTCAAGTTATAACATTGCTATTTTTTGGGACCGGGGTGAGCACTGGAAGGGTAGAGCTCAAGTTTGGATTGGATTTTTTTAGTCCTTCGCTATCATTTATTTCTTTATTTAACATCATTTTATTATTCTTTTATTAACATCTATGATCAACCTTTGGGCCTTCAACTCCTCCTCTCATGAGAGAATGGACCATGACCCATTACCAAAGTTTAGTACACTATGAGAGGCTCTAGGATGGAAAGTTTTAAGTATGGAAGGGAATAGAATGTTACCCTTGTAAGGGTCCCCTAGTAGTACCCCTTTTCCCTTGACAATGACAACATAGGACTAGGGCATAGGTGTTGACCACCAATGTGAAACAAGGCAACTGACACAATTTACCAAACCAATGATCCATTATCCAACTTCAACCAAATATCCTCATTCACATGCCTGACAAATTAAGCACAACATTTTGCATAAAACAAGGACTAACATACCTCATGGTGATGATGGCTTACCATCTCCCATACTATGGGTTGCTTGGATGTTATGAGACTTGGTTGACCTATAACTGTTAAGGTGAATGAAGGGGGGTATTGGGCTTCCATCTGTGGACATGTTGATCATCATCATCATGGTCAGGATCATGTTCTCCATTGAAATCCATGAGACATGATATCCTCTAGTTACCCCTAGGAATGGGGGGTAACAAGGTGTATCATCATCAAGAAAAGGATTGGAGAATCAGGTAAGACCAATCATCATATATACAAGAGTCATTAGAATCATAAAAAGTAAGTCACAATTTAATACAAAAGCCACGTAAGCAATTCACATTAGGTATCTTCTTAAAACTTCACACCAACTTAAAAATTTATGCAATTTTCCAAGTTTAGGTATGGTAGGACCATCACAAGACCCTATTAGGTGTGTAAGTACCCAAGTAGAGGAGTAGTTTCCAAGAAACCCATCAAAGTGTAAGTATGAGTAAATTCTATGACATTGGGTTTGCTTCATCGTCATGGTGTCATTGATATGCAAGACCATGTGTGAGGTTCATCTCCATGAGAACCTTTGTGGAGGGAGCACTTGGTGCATTGAATATCCCTTTCCTCATCATTATTTCTTTCCAGTCCTATATTGCCTTTTGATATTCATTAATTGCTTTTCAAGACCCTTTTTAGGTTTATGCATTTATTATGTTGGGATTAAATTAAGTCCTTTTCTTTGGATATGCATTCAATGCATTAGGAATTGGGGTGATAACCTCATATCGAGCGAGTAGAACTCAACCTAATTTTGGCTTTTTATTTATCATTTATTATCCCATTACTCTTTTGCTTTTGAATTTATAATATGCTTTTTCCATTCTTTCTTACTAGATGCATCAACCTCGGGCATTCAATCCCCTTCTTCTCATAAGAGGATGAAGTACATACCTTTTTGGGATACATGTAACAACCACTTTCAAAATATAGGACAAAGAGAGGAATATAGGTGAAAAAAGTTGAGTATGGAAGGAAACGGTACATTACCCCTATCAATTCCTTCTAGTAGTACCCCTATTTCCCAAGAGGGACAACACTTGACTAGGACACGTAGGATGGACACCAAGGTAAAACAAGGAAAAAACATAACTTCCAAGCATCATGATGCATTATCTAACTTCAACACATGATTATCACCTAAATTTCTAATGCATTAAATGTAACACTTTGTATGAAACAATGACTAATGTACCTCATGTGTGTTCGACCATCATCATTGGATGAACCTGCTGATCAAGTGAATGAGATGAACAATGATGAGGGAGAGGCATTCAAGGGGATGTTGTCTATGGATAATGTCTATCACCATCTCTAGATAATTGTTTACAATGTGGATCATGACGAATGATTTCCTCTAGTTACCCCTAGGTGAGGGGGGGTAATAAGTGGAAGACCTAGGGTTTGAGGTTTCAAACCCTAGGATGGACATGTAGATTTGGAGGCAAGCACTAGAGTTGAGTTGACATGTACTTGTGTCATGCAACATGGATAGGGTTTTCAAACCCTAAGGAAGACAACCATGCTAGTTCAGAGAGCTTCTGTGACATAAGCTTGTTGTTGAAGACAACGAGGAATTGCCAATGTTGATGCTTTCTTGTTAGAAATCTTTGGTGGTGGCTAGGGTTTTCATGATTTTCTTAGCTAGGGTTTGCAGAGCTTGAAATATTGTACCATCTTTGTGATAAAGTTGTGGTATGTGTGGACTTTTAAAATGGTCAATATATATACAATTGTGAAGTTTCACAATGAAGCTACCAATCCAATTTTTTCAATATGCCTCTGGAACCCCTAGAAGTATTAATATCACCTTTGTTTACAATTATTCATCCTAGATCACCCATTAGGTACTACAGGGTATCCTCCTTGTGTGCATTAATATCAAAATGATGGATTCGTTATAAGCTATTGATTCATGGTTTGCTTGATGAGCCTATGATACCAATACATTCATGATAGAATTCATATTGTTATTGGTGATTATTGATTCATATTTGGTATATGTTTGTCTTATTCATGGTTGCATATATTTTCATGAATGATATGAAAATGATTGGTTTGTGAAGGCGAAGTACAAGTTTTATATCAATGCTTTCATACTACATGGAAGTTGTGAAGTAAAAACCTAATTGAAAAGAAACCCTATAAGGGTTATACACAAAGGATCACCATCCAAACCTTATATTAATTTGATATATTGCAAGGTTATGAACATTGGCAAAGGTCAATTTGATGGCAAACATTGCAAGGGAAATACATTAGTTTGTGGTTTTGAAATGTTGGTTAAAGGGAAACGAATCACAACTATCCTCACATATTCAATACTCGAGAATTAAAGGGAAAAACCCTTACATGACTCTATACTTTACTTCGTGATTTAATTACCCTTAATTTGTGCGCACCATGAGAGGCTTGTTCAACATTGATTTTGACAAATAACATACCGTCCTTCTTTGGATGCAATGGTGCCCATTTCTACCAGTGTGAACGAACTTGACGGTGGTAGATCGAGTGTAGAATTCAAGTTATATGCTCAATATTGTCCATTTATCTTGGAAGTTGAAGAGGATCGAAGTTTCATCACTTAATTTGAGTTTTCATTTTGATCCAAGTGGATCTTGATGGCCTTCCACCTTTTCTGCTAAATCAATGTTTTTGAGCCTATGGTTTTGATAAAGCATGATATTCACTCTTTTGATGGGAAATGTAATGTAATACCATCTCCATTTATTAATTACATAGATCATGTAATTATTATGTAGTGGTCTTATGCCTACATCATTAATGCAACATATCCCATTATAACTCCATAGTTAAGCATGCTTGGATTAGAGTAGTATTGGCATGGGTGACCTCCCAGGAAGTCCTAGTGTTTTACATATCTATGGCATTTTGTAAACACAGAACAATTTATCCCACATGCATCATGGGAATTATTCTCCTCACACTCTCTCATATATAATCAAGGTGAAGGAGGTCATTTGAGAATGCAATGGAGTGTGATGTAAATGTTTTTGTGAATGAAGCGTAGCCAACATCTCTTTCTCTTTAGAGATAAACTACCACCATTCTTTCTAGTTTGTGTCTACAATATTATGTTATTTTTATTCATTAATAGAAGTTGGGTTTCATTGTATTTATGTGTTCTTTGTTATTGTTTTTGTTATCTTTTATAGCTCAGGAGGTACTCCGCATGTTTTTATTGTATGTAGAAGTAACCTTAAATTTACACTACTAGGCACTTGACTTTGTAATGGGTTTTTATAAAGTTGTAATGAAGTGGTTCTTTTATTAAAGTGACTTTTAATAAAGTGTACCTTCTAATATTAAAGTGACTTTATTTCATAAAGTGCACTTATGTTATAAAGCGAAATTGTACTTTAATATTTTAACTGATTTATTTTGGAGGGAATGAATCACGTCCCTTGATCATGCAAAGGCAAGATTAGATATTGGCCTTTGGATTTAGGGATGGGGAAGGTAAAAAGACACTTGGAAGGTGAAAGGTCATTTTAAAATTATAAGAGAATGCATTGGGTAGTGTGCAAGACACAACAATGAAAAGAAGAGATTGAGAGATTTCTGAGAGAGCTTGAGAGAGGAAAGGGCATCAAGCTGGGTGCATTTACCAAGAGAGATTGGGCACATTTCCCAAGGAAATTTTCTGTTTTGAAGTTGCTGATATTTATTTTTGTGTGGGAGGCCGTACTATATGAATCTGTACAGTCTGTACACTAAGGAGGAGGGCACAGTTTTCAAGGTAGTTTGTGGGCATGAAAATCAAGGTTGTTTTGAGCATTCCTTGCTATAGAAAGGGGATGTATAGATCAGGCCATATAACAGATTGTGGACACAAATTTCAAGGTGTTTTTTTTGGGTGGGATGTACAACAATACGGATTTGGCATGTTTTCCAAGGCAAAGACTTTGGAGGGACTGTTTGGGTGTTGTAAGTGGTTTTCTCTTGGCTGATAAATGTAACTTGTTTCTGATATAACTTTCCTGAAGGTAATAAAATCTCTCTCTCTTTGGGTTTCCCCACATTGTGGTTTTCCTTGACTACTTGCCTAAATTTCTGAGTTTTACATGGATGTGTAATTGTTGTTCATTGTGTTTATTCTGCTGCAAAAGTGCTTGGCAATGTGTATTTCTGCTCATAATATTTTCTGAATGTGGGTTTATACATTTCAAAGTTCATAGATGAAAATTATCTCTAGGTTTCTAAGTGTATGACATAATTTTTTGTATGTTGATTTTGTCATTAAATTTCTACAGTGGGTAGTGAGATTTTTGGGCAAGGTTTGAAGGGGGAAACTTGATTGTGTTTTTTCCATTGAACAATTGATAGGGAGATGGTTGTTTACATCAGGTATGTAATAAACCAGATATAAAAAGTATGAAGAACATAAATAAAATGCTAGGAATGGCAAAATAACAACAATATAACCAGAACAATCACCACAATAACACTGAAATGATATAAGAATAACAACATAAATAACACTTTGATTGTCAGAGAAATGTTCATAGACCTCTTACAATAATATCCAAGCTAGGGTTATCATACCCTCGACTCCTATTTATACTAAATATGTCTATCAAAAGAAGCATCTAGAGGAAGATCCTTCTAGAAGAAGGAGCTTCTATTAGGTCTTCTTACATTCAACTTATTCTATTTTATTGCAAGGCCTTATTAATATTGACCTTTATTACATACAGATATATTTTTCTACCTATGTGCAGGTTAGGACCCTAACTTTTCCTCCCCCTTAAAAAAAAACCTTGTCCTCAAGGCTTGAGATGTGGAAATTGCTGCAGAATGGAAGCTTGTTCCCAAGTGGCATCTACTGGAGTTGTATCTTTCCACTAGACTAACACTTCCTTGATGGTTCTCTAATGCAGACAATGCTCATGCTCATCCAAAACTTCTTGTGGCTATAGCCAAATGGATCCTTCTTCGTCTAACTCGGGAAGGTTGGTTTGAATTTGGCACTTAGTTCTAATCACCTTCTTTAAGCATGGAACATGAAAAACATGATGTAGATTTGAATGACTGGGAAAAGATAACTAATAGTCCACCTGTCTCACACGCTTGAGAACAGTATAAGAACCATAAAATTTGGGCGCTAGCTTCTGACAATGCTCGACCTTGAGGGAATTTTTCTTGTAAGGTTGCAGTCGAAGAAACACTTGATCCCCTTCTGCAAATTGACATTCAGAGTGACCTTGATTTGCTTGTTTCTTCATGTGATTCAGTGCCATGACCAAATTCTCTTTGAGGGTATGAAGAATAGCCTCTCGAACTGTAAGCGTTTGGTCAACCGCCTGGACCTTCAAGGCACCAGATAAGTATGAGAGAACTGAAGGTGGATTTTTTCCATATACCGCTTCAAAAGGAGTCATGCCTGTAGCTGTATGGTATGAAGTGTTGTACCACCATTCAGCTAGGGGTAACCATTGAGCCCACTGATTTTTCTTTTCCAAGGAAAAACACCTCAAATGTGTTTCCCAACACTTGTTGACAACTTCCATTTGACCATCATTCTAGGGATGATAAGCTATGATGAGATGCAATTGGGTGCCTTGTAGCTTGAACAGTTCTTGCCAAAAATTGCTGGTGAAAGTTGGGTCGTGATTAGAAACAATAGAATGCGGCATGCCATAAAACTTGAAGACCTGATCCATGAAAAGTTGAGCCACCGTGGATGTTGTAAATGGGTGTTGAAGAGCACATAAATGAGCATACCTAGAAAGGATATCAACAACCACCATGATGACTGATTTATTTCCCGATTTGGGTAAGCTAGTAATAAAATCCATAGAGATATCCCTCCAAATAGCAGGTGGAATCGGAAGCGGTTGTAGTGTGCCCAAAGATTTGAATTTTTTGCCCTTGTTTCATTGACACACATCACATTTAGCGACAAAATTACGAATGTCTTGTTTCAGACCATCCTAGAAAAAAAAATGTTTGACCCTGTCATAGGTTTTGGTGAACCTGGAGTGTTCAACTATGGGTGTAGCGTGAAGCTCACAAAGTACCATGGATTTAAGTTTTGTTTATTTACTTAAATACAAACATCCTTTGTATCAAATCTCATCATTGAGTCAAGAGTACCCTGGGGAAGCTAGAGAATTTGACTGCAATTGTTGGATCAGATGTGAAATTTTGGGATCGTGTAGCCATTCCTGGCGAACGGCTTGGAGCCAATCTGGTACAATGAAGGAAAGAGAAAAAAGGGATCCTTCATCTTCATATTTTTGGGAAAGTGCATTCGCAACCACATTGCATTTTCCTTTCTTGTAAATGATCTCATAATCATATCCAAAGAGCTTAGTCACCCATTTTTGTTGCCCTGGGGAGGAAATGCGTTGTTCCAGAAAATACTTGAGGCTTTGATGGTCTGTCTTAATTTGAAAGCATTTCCCCAATAGATAAGGGTGCCACAGATCAACGACATTCATAATAGCCAACATTTCCTTTTCATAGATTGATTTTCCCATATTTCTTTCAGATAGTTTCTTGCTGGTAAAGGCCAAAGGTCGACCCTCTTGCATAAGGACAACACCAATTCCTTTCCCTGAAGCATCACATTCCAAGACAAAGGTCTTTGTGAAATCAGGAAGGGCCAGGACTGGAGTGGTGAACATGGCCATCTTCAAGGTTTGAAAATCTTGAGCCGCTGTTGGATTCTAAGTGAAAGAGTTTTTTTTTAGGAGTGTAGTGAGAGGTGCTACAATCTTTCCATAATTCTTAACAAACTTGCGATAATAACCTATTAATCCCATAAATCCATGCAAGATTTTGAGAGTCTTTGGGTGAGGCCAGTCTTGCATAGCTTTAATATTTTTAGGATCCACCATGACATCGTCCTTTCCAACCAGATGACCCAAGTACTCAACTTCTAAGGCGCCAAAATCACATTTAGATTGTTTCAGGAAAAGTTGGTGCTAAGAGAGTAGATGGAGAACTCGATCCACATGAGCAAGATGGTCTGTCCAAGTTTTTCTATAGATGAGGATATNTTGGAAGGTGGAGGGGGCATTACACAAGCCAAAGGGCATGACAAAAAACTCATAGTGGCCCTCATGAGTTCTAAAGGCAGTCTTGGGAATGTTTGCCTCTTTCATACGTATATGGTGGTAGCCAAAACGAAGATCAAGTTTAGTAAAGAACTGGGTGCCACTTAATTCATCCAAGAGGTCATCAATGACATGAATGGGAAATCTGTCTTTAATGGTAATTTTTTTGAGGGAACAGAAGTCAGGACACATTCGACAAGAACCTTCTTTCTTCAGGACCATGACCATAGGAGAAGAGTAGGGGCTCGTACTAGGGTGGATAATGCTTGCATTAAGGAGTTCCTGGACCATTTTCTCAATTTCATTTTTTTGGGAAAAGGGGTGACGATACAGACGGATATTGGGAGGAAGGCTTCCTGGTACAAGGGGAATGGAATGATCATGGACACCACGAGAAGGAGGGAATCCATGGGGAGTGGAAAAGACCACTTGATGTTTAGAAAGGATGGATTGGAGGTATTGCGACACCGAGGGTGTCTCTGTTGCCTGTATGGCATGGAGTTGGGCAATAACACTAGAATGACCTTTTTTAGCAACTTTTCCATGCGATGGGAAATAATGATCTTAGGTGAACTAACGGTGATGCCTTAGAACTTATATTGGTGGCCCTCCTAGTCGAATTGCATGGTTAATTCCTTAAAATCCATGAGAATGGGACCCAAAGTCCTTAGCCAGTCTGCACCCAACACAATGTCACA
>JASDQU010750917.1:26329-38081 GCA_032191745.1 Picea mariana
TATTTCACTTCATGTGAGTATTGATATCTCCTTGTCACACTTTCTTTTTGCATTAAAAATTAGAAGAAAAAAAAACATTTTTTCCCTTTCTTTTGATTTCATGAATGACTAGACCTGGAGATAGGAAATTAAATTTTTAACCAAAAACACCCATCACAAAAATAGGTCCAAGAAATCTAGAGATTGGTCCTAAAACATTAGAAAGCTTCTTGGAAAGGGAAGCTAGAGAATTTGAGAATATTTCATAAGAGAGTCAGTCCTTACCTCATGTCATGGTTGGTGAATAAGAAATGTTTTAGTTTCATATTCATGAATTTGATGGAGAAGACAAGATGAAAAGTATTAATCCTTATTCTTTACCTCATTTGGACTTGTCTCTAAATATCTTGATACTTTCTTGTTTGAGTTTGCAGTTATATGCATGACAGATGATTACACCACTGATGAAAAAAATCGCAAAATTTTTCCTTCTATCTTGAAGGATTCAACTCTAATATGGTTTATGAGTTTGGAGGGAAATAATATCACAAATTGGGATAAAATGGAAAGCACCTTTAGTGAAATATACAAATACTATTGTAGAGAAAGAGATACAAGGGATGAGATTTTCATAATGATACAAGGACCTGATGAATCTCTAGAAGACTTTGAAGAGATATTTTAACTAAGCTACAAAAGATCTCAAAATTTCACTTTGTATGAAGATTCAATCAAGCTTGTCTTACTTAGATTAGTACGAGAAGATATGATGGAAACATTGAATCTCCTATCCAATGTAGATATCTACTAGTTGGACTATGATGATATCAAAAAAATATTCAAGAACCATTCAAGGTCTTCTAGAAAGAAAGGTATAAGAAGTAGAGGTTTGATCTCTCCATTTTCTAACCCAACAGTTCATATAAAGAATGGATTAGGAGGATTAATAGAATATATGAAGACTGATATTTTACACTCTTTAGATATGAAAATGGATACAATGCAAATCAAGAAGAAACTGGAGGAAGTAGAGAAGGCATTGGTTGTCTATTGTCCCAAATGCACTAAAAAACATCCTAGAAATGAGTTCCCTTTAGACCGTATAGATGTTTACGAAATTTGTGAGGAAAATCATCCAACTAACAAATGCCCTTCTGTGTCAGGTTTGAAAGCTACATTTCGAGGAGCATAAGAGAATGCAGAGTCACTATAATTCATCAATCAAAAGAGGCATGGAGCGCCAAGACCATTCCAAAAAGTTTTGAACTTCAATCCTACTCAAAATTGTAATGCATATAATTCTCAAATGCCTCCTAAACCATGGTATAACCCATCACCTTGGACTAATACAAACCCTTGGAAATATCAGGTACCTCCAATTCCTCCTCCATACCAATCATTTCCTAGCATGCCAAAAAATCAGTGGAATCAACCATCACAAGGATGGAGGCCACAAAATTTCCAAAAAACTTCATTATTTCCTCCTCCTCCTCCTCAAACCAACACTACTCCAAGTATTATTCCTCCTAAGAAACCTCAACTACCTACTCAACCTACTCCAAATCCTAACAATAATAAAGTCCAACATGTATACAATAATGATACAACTTATCAGACTTATTCTATGGAATTACAAGAGATAAATATTATATCAGGAAAATTATTGCAATAACAACCAACACTCATAGAAAATGAATAATCTAAGAAATAAAACATTACCTTACCTCAACCAAAATCTCCTCCTTACCCTAAAAGATTAAAAGAAATAAAAACTTATACATCTAAGGAAAAAAAACTTTTAGGGGAGCTTAAAAATTTGTGCATAAAGATACATATCTTACAAGATCTTAAGGATGTTCCCACTTTCAATAAGTATATCAAGGAAGAATGTATTAGAATACCAAGGAGAAGAAGGAAATATACTCCAACCATAAATGTAGTAGGACAACTAGCTGACCTTTTGCTTGGAAAATTAATTGTACCTAAATACTTGGATCCAAAGAGTCCTTTAGTAAGTTTCCATATTAACAACACCCTGGTACAAAATTCTCTTATTGATCTAGGAGATGAAATCAACATTATGACTAGAGATACCATGATGAAACTCAACCTTCAAGGATTTCTGAGAAACACCCCAACTATCCTGCAACTTGCAGATATATCCACAATCAAACATGAAGGCATGTTGGAAGATATCATAATTTCCATTGACTCATGGGAGTGCCCTACTGACTTCCTAGTCCTTCAACCCAATTCTCAATCCAATGGATATCCTCTCATTTTGGAAAGGCCTTGGTTGGCTACAACAAATGCATAAATTGGATATAGAGTAGGAAATATGACCAGTACTGAGGGCCTTTCCCAAAAACATTTTTTTATTTATCCCCCTTCCCAACCTTTGATAACTAAAAATATTCCTATGTGGGTGGAAGAGGAACAATACCTGACACAAATAGATTCATACCCCATTTATTCAATTCACACTTCCTTGGTTGATAGTACAATTGATGAGGACACTTTTCTTTGAAAATTTCTGCAAAATCAATATATCGAAGATGTGAAAATAGAAGGGATAAATGATGATAACGGATCTAAAGTATCTACATCAAATAACATTGAATTATGGACAGATATGTTTACTACTGAGATATAATATCCAATTGTCAAAACCATATAAATCAACCCTGCAAAAACACTCAAAATCAACAACAAACTCACTAGTCAATAGGAACAAAAATTGTTAGATGTACTGAAAACAAATATTGAATATTTTGCATGGGATTATAAAGACATGAAAGGAATCCATCCTTCTATTTGTACCCATCACATTTATATCAAAGAGGTTTTAAAACCTGTTAGGAAGCCACAAAGACGGATGAACCCTATAATGAAAGACATAGTTAAACAAGAATTCCAAAAGTTGCTTGATGTTGGATTCATATATACTATATTAGATAATGAATGGGTCCCCCCTCTAGTTATTGTACCAAATAAGAATGGGAAATGGAGGATATGTTTGGATTATCAAGAGTTGAATAAGGCTACCAGAAAGGACCATTTTCCCCTACCTTTTATTGACCAATTTTTGGATGTCTTGGCCGAGAAGCAATACTTTTCCTTTCTGGATGGTTTTAGTGGATACAATCAAATCTACATCATCCTTGAGGATTCATACAAGAAAAAATTTACATTCCCATGGGTTACATTTTCATACAGAGTCTTACCTTTTGGCCTATGTAATGCCCCGATACTTTTCAAAGAGAAATTCTCAGCATATTTTCAAAACTCATCCATGAAAAAGTTGAGATGTATATGGATGACTTTACCCCTTATGTAAATTCATTTGATGAATCCTTGGACAATCTAGATAAGGTTCTCCAAAGATGTAGAGAAATAAATCTATCCCTTATCAATGAAAAATGTAATATGATGATGAATGAAAGGATTGTTTTAGGACATCACATGTCCTCCAGAGGGATTGAAGTAGACAAAGAAAAGATCAAAATCATCACCTTACTTCTCACCCCCTTTGAAACCAAATGATGTAATAATTTTTCTTGTACATGCAAGATACTACACGAGGTTTATTAAGGATTTCAGTAAAATAGCTTCTCCCCTATTTACCTTGCTGACCAAAAATGTGGAATACTGTTGAACTTTGAATTGTGAACAAGATTTTGAAACAATCAAGGAAAAACTCACAATTTCCCCTATTTTACAAGGTCCCAATTGGAGTCTTCCATTTCACATTCACACTGATGCATCAAATAATTTTGTAGGAGAAATCTTAGGAGAGGATGAAAACAATAAACCTTATTCAATTTACTTCATAAGTAATAATTTAGTTGGTGCATAATTGAATTATATTGTTACAGAAAATGAACTTTTAGCAATGGTTCATGCACTCAATAAATTCAGACATTATGTGACATGATATAAATTTTTTGTACATACAGATCATGCTGCCATTAGATACTTGATGAATAAACCTAACATTAATGGTAGGATGATTAAATGGTTTCTGTTATTACAACAGTTTGATCTAACAATTCTTGATAAGCCTGGAAAATAGAATGTAGTTGAATATTTCTTGTCTAGATTGACCAATTTCTGGATGAACACCTATTTTCCATATCATTACAAACCCCCTGGTTTGTTGATATAGAAAATTACCTTATAATAGGAAAGTTTCCTCAACATTTCTCCTACATGGAGAGATGCAATGTTTTCCGGAAAAATTCAACCTACACTTGGGTTGTAGGCTATTAATTCAAATTATGTCTAGATCATATTTTGAGGAGATGCATAATGGAAGATGAGGTGCATGATATATTGAATGCTTTCCATGATGAACCATTTGGAGTTCATTATGAATCCAATAGGATGGCTTATAAGATCTTACAAGTTGGATATTATTGGCCAAACCTACCTAGAGATGATCAACAATATACTTCACATTGTGATGAATGCCAAAGAATGGGGAGACCAACAAAGAGAAATGAAATTCCTTTACATCCCCAAGTATCATTAGAACCATTTGATAAGTGGGGAATGGAATTAATAGGCCCAATTGATCCTCCATCAGGACATAAGAAGAAAATTTTGGTATTCACGGACTATCTAACAAAGTGGGATGAAGTAAAGGCCATGAAGGATGCCACATAATCAAATGTAGCATCATTCCTCCAAGAATTCATATTTTCAAGGTTTGGTTATCCAAGGGAGATAATCATGGATCAAGGCCCCCAATTACATAAACTATTTTTGAATAAATAATGAGGGAACATAACATATGTCATAAAAAATCAAAACCCTACCATCCTCAAGCAAATGGGAAAGTTGAGGTCACAAACAAAGAGCTATAAAAAATCCTCACTAAAATAGTGAGCATGAATAGGAAATATTGGTCAAAGAAGCTCATTGAAGCAGTCTGTGCATACAACATTACATGGAAAACTACAACAAAGCTTACTCCTTTTTAATTAGTTTATGATAATAAATTCATGCTTCCTATTGAATTTGAATATCATACACTGAGAACAACAGTTGAATTAGACACAAATTTGCAGTCAACACAAAAAAATATGGATCCAATTGAATCCATTAAATGAGTATAGGATGCAGACCCTCTTCAACACTGAAGTGGTGCAGTAACAAAGAAAGGATTGGCATGATAAGAATATTAAGTAGAGAAAGTTCAAAGAAGGGGATTGGGCTATGTTATATGACTCAAGGTTTAAGGATTTCAAAGGAAATTTGATGACAAGGTGGCTAGGGCCCTACATCATTGAAAAATGTCACAATAATGGATCAGTGCAGATAAGAACAGTTGATGAATAAGGAATACCACTACTAGTGAATGGATTCAGACTAAAGACCTACAATAAGCCCATGACAAAAGGAGAATTCACAGAAACAATGAAGAAACAAAATATGGATGTGATTGATAGCAGCCATATTCTCAATTCATCCCCATAATGAAAAAAAAAGATAAGGAAAAAAATAAAAATCATGGATAAAAACTTCCCAGAGGCATCTAGGAAAAATTTGAGGGTGAAAACCTCCATTGGAGGCAGTCTCAGATATGGAGAATAAATGAATAACATCATCAGGAAAACTTCTTAGAAGCCTAATAAGGAAAGAAATTAGTGAAAAACAAAGATGGCACTTCTGCCTTGAGAAAAAAAATAAAAAATTGTACTAATATTTTGTTTTTTCAGGTACCAGGGACTTCATTACGGCAACCATCTGCATAGAGAAAAATCAGTAGTTAGCATCACCTTCAATAAGTACAGTAAGAATTTCCATATTCATACATATCATTTTTCATTATTCCCATATTTATATAATTTCCTATCATAATCATCCATACTCTTCATCCATACCATACATACCACTTTCCATATCCAATACATCTCACTTTACATTTTTTTCAAAGAAAACAACATATTCTACAGGAATCTATAGGATAATCTACAAGGAAAATTCTCAAAAATAGGGAAGGGAACCTACTCAATACCAATAGAAGTAGTGAAAGGATCAATATCATAGAAACAAACGCCTTCTCCAACCATCCTTTCTCATCGGGACATCCTCGGGATAATAGAAATCAACTTCTACAGGATACTTTGTATCCTATAGAAAATATTCTGCGTGAAAGAAATAGATCTACATGATTATCTGCATCCTGTAGCATGATTCATGGTCACATATCCTAAAACATGGAAGATATGATCTCAAGGGAAACATATAAAGAATCTACAAACACCAACAAAAAGACAAACCACCTCCATCCACCTACAACAAACATATTAATGTGCATGCAAAAGGTAAAGAAGGTAACATAACTATCTACCCTATATACATTTAATCAAACCTCATACATCCATATCTATGCATATTTAATATGGTCGAAGATTCATAAATTCTATAGGGTGGTGAAAACGAGGATGTTTACATCTTGTCAGTGGGGGGTGGCACAATTCGTGCCAAATTTGAATTGACATGTGGAGATCGAATGGTTTAAGTGATCCGGATTATTTTCGGCACAAAATGAAAGTGGAGATATAATAAATAAATGTATAGAGATATATCATATATCCAATAATATAACAGAGATATATAAGAGATATAGAAATAAACACAGAGATATAATAATACACAATTTCTATTAATGAGTGAAATGTACAAAACTATAGAAATACAGAGTGAAAGACTCACTAGAATGGTGGAAACTTATCTCTGAGAATAGATGTGATGGATACTCACATTCGAAAGAAGCCTAATAAGGAAAGGAATTAGTGAAAAACATAGATGGCACTTCTGCCTTGAGAAAAAAAATAAAAATTGTACGAATATTTTGTTTTTTCAGGTATCAGGGACTTCATTACCGCAACCATCTGCATAGAGAAAAATCAGTAGTTAGCATCACCTTCAATAAGTACAGTAAGAATTTCCATATGCATACATATCATTTTTCATTATTCCCATATTTATATAATTTCCTATCATAATCATCCATACTCTTCGTCCATACCATACATACCACTTTCCATATCCAATACATCTCACTTTACATTTTTTTCAAAGAAAACAACATATTCTATAGGAATCTATAGGATAATCTACAAGGAAATTCTCAAAAATAGGGAAGGAAACCTACTCAATACCAATAGAAGTAGTGAAAGGATTAATATCATAGAAACAAACACCTTCTCCAACCATCCTTTCTCATCGGGACATCCTCGGGATAATATAAATCAACTTCTAGAGGATACTTTGTATCCTGTAGAAAATATTCTGCGTGAAAGAAATAGATCTACATGATTATCTGCATCCTGTAGCATGATTCATGGTCACATATCCTAAAACATGGCATATATGATCTCAAGGGAAACATCTAAAGTATCTACAAGCACCAACACAAAGACAAACCACCTCCATCCACCTACAACAAGCATATTAATGTGCATGCAAAAGGTAAAGAAGGTAACATAAGTATCTACCCTATATACATTTAATTAAACCTCATACATCCATATCTATGCATATTTTATATGGTCGAAGATTCATAAATTCTATAGGGTGGTGAAAACGAGGACGTTTACATCTTGTCAGTGGGGGGTGGCATAATTCGTGCCAAATTTGAATTGACATGTGGAGATCGAATGGTTTAAGTGATCTGGATTATTTTCGGCACAAAATGAGAGCGGAGATATAATAAAGAAATGTATAGAGATATATCATATATCCAATAATATAACAGAGATATATAAGAGATATAGAAATAAACACAGAGATATAATAGTACACAATTTCTATTAATGTGCGAACTGTACAAAACTGTAGAAATACAGAGTGAAAGACTCACTAGAATGGTGGAAACTTATCTCTGAGAATAGATGTGATGGATACTCACATTCGAAAGAAGACAATTTTACAATGAGGCTTCAAAGGCCTTTTTATAATAAATAAAATCCAAAACCCTAACCCCGAAATATGAAAAGCCAACAGTTTTGTGGACCCCGTTTTGGGTAGTTTGGTGTATCAACTTCCTGGGGGCGTAACTTTGGCATACGATCTATGTTTGGGCCGCACGATACCTGATTGGAAAGGTATCATCTAGGAGATTCATTTTGGGGGCTCAATGAGAACATTTGGATATCATTGAGGTGCTTTATCCCAAAAAAAATTCATTTAGGCCCTCAAAATGGCCCCAAAAGTTTAGGAACCGAAAAACTGCTAAAAATAGTAAGTTGCCAGAAAATTCTTTTGAGCTAGCTGGAATAGGTGGGTTTCCACTAATATCCACCTAGATCAATCCTCTCTCCTTAGGAAGCAATGGTCTCCATTGCATTGAGTACCCGGGGGAGAGGGAAAATCATTTGTTGAATCTACATCTTGATGAGCTACTTGCCTTACTAGAGAAGTTGTGTTGCTTAGCTTGTTGAAGGATGTCACGAACCTGTGGCTAGAAGGGTTGGACCTTTTTAACAAGTATGGCTACATGAGATGACTATGTGCAGAAGGAATATTTGTGCTTTGTTGAAATATTTTCGACCTTCTTCTGTTGGATAAGAGGTGCTTGGGTCGAGGTTGTAGTGGTTGAAGTGTCCTTATGTTCACCTTTTGAACAGATTGTGAAGAAGATGAATTTTGTAGTATGAAATACTACCTTGCGATAGTGTTTAGGTGGGACATTAGTTGGAACTACCTCGGGTATCCTTTAGAGATGACCCCCCAGAGTAACAATGATACTACGGGGTCAAGACTCATAGATATCATGGTGCTTCCACATATATGGATGGCCCAAGAGAACATAAAAAAAATCCAGTGGGGAAACATCACATAATACCTCATCCTTGAAGGGTTGGATGTCATATGACAATTGACACTACTGGCTAATACAAATATCTTGTCCCTGGAAAATCCACTCGATGTTGTATGATTGCATGTGTGTTGATGTCGACAATCCAAACTATTTGACGACCTCTGCTAAGATGAGGTTCTTCTGGCTTCCGCTATCAACAATAAAATGTAGCACGGTCCCCTTCACCCACATCTGTAAATGAAAAATACACTCCCCCTCTTCACGATATGATGGTTCTTTTGGTTGAATTATTGTGGTCGTGACATTAGTAGTGGGTTCTGCGTCGATGATCTGTCTTCTATGAGTATTTTCTGAATCAAATTCTGAATCAGGGTTCGTCTCCTTGTCTTTGATCTCGACCACCAATGATTTTTTTGAGAAAAATTCTTTGGTGTTGTGTCAGGGTATTTTGTGGAAATCACAATATTTTCTAGTGTCCTTCGTCTTTCCGTTACCCTTCTTTTAATGTGGCTTGGACTATTTTTTTGAAGGCTAGTTTTTAGGGTCGTCTTTACCATACTTTGGTTTTTGCGGATTTGTAGACTCAAACTCCCATTTGTTTTGGTGCTTAAATTTTTGCTTGATTTTAAAATCATATTGATAAGAAACACCCAGTGATAAGATTTCAAGAAAATCCATTTCACTTTGGATGTATCTGTGTAGAGCCCCATGGTATTTCAGAACCAAATGTCGCTCAAAGTCTTTGATACCCATCTTGGTGCGCAAGGTATGGAAGGTATTGGTGGAATCCGACACTTCTTTGCCCCTCTCTTGCCGTAGTGTGGTCCATCTCATGTATTGGTCATCATAGTTACCAACATGGTAATATTGTTCCTTGACTGCTGATCAAAATCTGGACCAGGGGTCAAAATTTAGCGCAAAAATCAAAGTTCTTGGAATTTCCTCAAAACGAACAGGAGCATAGCCCTCATCGTCACGAACCCAACGCAACTCATTTGGGTTCAAACAGATGTCGGATGAGAGAGATATCGCGATCTGTTCAAATCGCCAAACAGGTTAAAAAAAATTATGCTGACTGTGCAGTCCGTACGGATGCTGACGTGGCAGAGGCCATACGCTGACATGGCAGAGGCCATACGTTGACATGGCAGAGGTCGTATGTCCAGGTGGTAGATGATGATGTGGCATTCACTCATTGGTAGATGTGTTCGAATCAAATTGTGACACGTGGCATTTATTGGGCAAATGGTGTGGTGTCACGTGGCCCAGTCATGGGTTGCCATGTGGCACCATTGTAATTGGTTGGTTGTTTAAAATATAATGGAGTCAGTGGGGATCGAACCCCGGACCTCCTCTCCCGACCAAGCTTTAACAAAGTCCACCCTGCCAACACACCATGCATTAGTTCTTGTTATATGAATGGTTTTATATTTATTTAAATTGAATTGAAGTTTGATTTGGGGCACATCCGCGCTGGGGCTTAGCCCCAGTCCCCGGTCGCACACTTTAAACATATGACCATTGTATAAGTGAATGTGCGTGAATATGTAATGGAGCCCGCGGTTGTATTACACATCATATGACCATTGTATATATGGAGCGCGTGGGGTTTGGATTGGTTTGAAACGGTCACCACGTGCCCGCCACTTGTCAATCATTCATTTTCTCTTATAAACAGAGCCCTTTTACAATAGGGCATGGTCACATGGTGACCCTTGTGATCGTGGTATTGGCGGTTAGGGGCTGGGCGTGCCCTAATCATCCTACAGTTTGAATGGTTTTGTGGTTATGCACGTGTGCTAGGTTTTAGCACGAATTTTGAGCGTGTTCTTGGTTGAGCACACAGAGGTGCATTTTGGCGAACCAGAGACAACAAGCTTGAAGGAAGAGAATGGAAGGAGGCCTATCTTCTTCATTTTTTGGCCAAATGAGGTGCCATAAAAGCCCAGCTAGGGGTTTTTGGACGTTCTAAATCCATTGGCACTGTTTCAAATCCATTTGAAGACTTATTTTATAGGTTTTTAACCATTAAAGTTTTAGGAAGCTCTAGGGAGCTTGAAGCCCTCATCGTTTGAGGTCATGCTCAGATGAGCCTATGTTTGTTTTCTATGATTGAATAATCATTTTTGGCTAACTATTATTCTCTGAACACTTTGGGATTTGTTTCAGATCCATTTGAGGACTTTTAGAGGTGTTTTTTCCATATAGAATCTCAAGGAAGCTTAAGGCCACATGTAGAAGAGGTCATGCCCGGATGAGCCATGATCCGTTTTCAGAGTTTTATTAGTCATTTTTGGGGTTTTTATGTATTCTGAACCCAACGGTACAATCATAACTTCCATTGGATTTGAGCAGCAGCTTGTAAAAGAATTTTTAACAAATTAATCCCAGAGAGCCAAGTCCATTGATGGAGGCTCAAGGAGATGTAGCCTAGAGAAGAGTGAACTCCTTTATCATGTTGTTCTTGTTGTGAGCGTTTGCTGGTTATTATTTGCTGCAAGTTATTTTTGTTGTTGTATTTATGAAAACAACATATTTAATCTTGCAAAGACCTCACACATAAGAATTTAAAAGAAGCATGAACTTAACACATAATTCATCTTGCATATTTTAACACATGGAGCAAGGTCATGTAAAGTTTTATTTTTATGAAGTAGAGGGTGCTTGCATAGCATAACAAGTCAGGCCACTATTTTCAGATCAGGTGGTATCAGAGCATAGTTTTTGATCATGTGTTTTCCATTGATAGCTTGAGATTTAGTTGTTGGTATTTGTGCAAGTTTTGTGTTGAAGTTTGATATCTTGCAAGAATGGAGGAAGCTTCAAACATTGGTAGTTCTCATACATCTTCATTATCTAAATTCTTTGAAAAAGAGATGTTGAAAGAGTTGCTAACCATGAGATATTTAATGAAAGAGATGTGTGAAGATAGAAAGGAGAGCA
>JASDQU010750920.1:0-22310 GCA_032191745.1 Picea mariana
TCTTCTAGATTAGAATAATGGCTCTTGTATCACTCTGTGGAGTGACCATCATGTCTAATTACTCATATAGAGTATGGTTTTGAGAGATGATGCAGATGATGATGATGATGGTGCTCATGATCTATTCTATATAACTATGTTGATGCTACCAGGTGAATGGTATGTTTTGTGCTCAAAGACCATTACCTGTAATACCTCCCTAGCTAGGAGGGAGTGTTGATATTATTGTAGCTGCAGGAGGTATTTATCTCCACGTGTAAACCTGACAGGGATAGAATACTCCAAAAAGCAAGAAGAAACCCTAATGAGTTGGCTAATAACCCTAGAAGATTCATCGGCTCAAGAAGATAATTTATATTAGGTTATTAGCCTCCAAGATAAGAAGTCGGCCAAAAATAATATTATATATTGAACAGACATATACCCAGAATGAGAAGTCAGCCCTGGAAGTTAGCCAGAATTAGTATAAGTACAGGAGGCCAGTTCTCATTCTGGCAGGCAGTCTCAGAATTGCAGTGCCCAGTCTTGTGCACAGGTTTGGAGGACAACTGCCATTGCAACTGCTGCAACTAGCAGTTACGCTTGGACTATCTCTTGGCTAGGGTTTGGAACATCTGATCATCTCTTTGTGATGCTCTATCCTTGGGGAAAGGTGCGCTATCCTTTGTTTGGCTATCTAGCCTAGGGTTTGCTTCCAGAGTGATTCTCTGTCAAGGTTAAGGTGCTCGGAGGGTGGCTTCAGCCTATGGTTGGGTGACTAGGGTATTGTCAATGGTAAAACGAGCACACATCTTTCATATTCTAACATGTTATGGGCCCACACCTCCTTCATTCAATCTAACTGCTGGAAGGAAACATAGCCAGAAGGATATTAAGCTAGGGTTATTAGTAGGTGCAGTTGTAGAAACCCTAGCTAACCGCTAGAAGGAAACATAGCTAGGGTTATTAGTAGGTGCAGTTGTAGAAACCCTAGTCCTCTTTTTGAGGCACATTAAGTGAATGGATTGACCTAATATCCAGATAGATTAGTGCGCTCTAGCCTAGCACATCTCCTGATACTCTCAACAAGCCAAGACGTGAAGTTTGAGTTTGTGGTCAAATCTAGGGTTTGACCAAGCCAAAGAAGCCATGACTTACTCTATGAAGTCAGAGAACAAGTTAGATGGAGCTTCTAACTTCAGAGCATGGAAGACAATGATTGATCTCATCCTTGCCAAGAATAAAGTGTTGGATATCGTAAAAGGAAAGATCGTGAAACCAGAGTTTGAAGAAGGGAAAGAGAAGGAACTGCAGAATGTTGCAGCTATGGAGAAGTTCAAAGACAGTGACATTAATGCCATGAGTATCATAGAGGATTCTATAAAAGACCACTTGATACCCTACATATCCCATCTTGACTCATCGAATAAGATGTACGATGCCCTAACAAACCTCTTCTCAGTCAGAAACATTGGACAAGTAATGAGTCTGAAGAATGAGCTTCGTGACATGAAGATGAATNGAATGATGATGACAACATAACATCATACTTTGTGAGAATTTATCAGTTAAGAGATCAACCACAAGCTATTGAAGAGATCATCTCAAAAAAGGATCTGAGAATTTCTCAGTTAACACCAATATGAGAGGCACCTCACATGTTATAAAATACAGGCCGGATCTGTTGATGATTGCAGCTATGTGAGACATTCTCCAGCTTACAAACCTATGAGATGTGGATCATTGCAACAATGTGAGTATTTCTCTAGCTTAAAAACCTGAGAGAAATCCCCTAAGAAGGGTATGTGGTTCCTGCCTGAGACAGAGTTGGAATGTAGAGATGACCTCCTCCATTCAGAGAGTTGAGAATAACTCCAGATGATTATCCAATGGGAAAGGTGATCTGTTGAGTTAGACGTGCCTGTGGATGAGCACAAGGTGAACGTGTGAAATCCCAAAGTGTTGGGTGCATCGTCACGTGAACAAAAATGAAGATGATGTATTAGCCTCCTCTGAGCAGCAGAATTGACGAGAGACTCCAAATGATTCTCCTGTGTGAGGTAGTGGAAAATAATATCTGTAGAGTGGATGTGCCTGTGGACAAGCACAAGTGAACGTGTGAAGATATAGTTCTTCTGTGTAATGTAGTGAGCCATAGATATGGAAATTCCTATGGATGTGCCCCTAGTGGATGAGCACTAGTGGGTGTATCAGATCATTTTCTATATTGTCCAAGAGTCATACCTTCCTGTAACCCTAATTGTAATGTAAAGCGTACAAGTCGGCCCCACCTTAATGTGACTGCTAATTAATGTAAAAGATAATTAATTTGGTTAATATTAATTATATTATAAGTTAGTGAGGTTGGCCCTATTGTGCCAATAGACAAATCTGTTGACAGATTCAAGTTATTATAAGTAAAGGTAAATTCCCCATTGAGCAAGCATATCTTTTGTGTGAGTTTGGAAATTTCAGCAAGTACATCTACTTGAGAAAAGTACACACCTCTCTTGGGCGATAGTCTTCTAGGGTTTGCAAGCACCCTCTTGTGTGCTAGGTTTTCTTGGTGGTGAAGGGATTTCTCTTGAAGAATATATCAAAGGATTTAGCTGGGTTTTCTTCCCTTGTTGAGAAGGGTTTCCTAGGATACTTCTTGTGTTATTATGCATGGTGTTTCTTCTTGTGATCTTGGTTGTTGCAACATTATTGGTTATGGTTAAGTTAAATGCTAAAATGGAATGAACTTCATGCCTAACCTTGCTTATTGAAAAATCAACATGTTATCAGAGCATAGGTCTTGAAGAACCTGTTGCACAAAACTTCAAGGCAAACCGTCCTCTTTTTGCAGAACCATACGACCCTCCTAGGGTTTCCAGAAATTATGTACGACCCTCCTTCTTTCTCATTTTCAACCATTAATACTTGGAAGTTGGGGATATTTTTGGCACAGGAGGGTACGACCTCCATAATATCTTAAAGTGAAATTCCGAGAACTTTTGATTTTTGGCCTTAGGGTTTCTATGGTTCTGCAAATTTCTGTAGATTTCTAGTTTTAGGGTTTCTGCAACTCCTTGAAGAAGCCTTCAAGATTACCTGTGTTCTTATGACTTTCGAGGCTTATTGTTGGCAGTCATAATTCCAACAAAACCTAAGGTTGCTAGCCTAGCCTAACCATTAGGTTTTCTAGCCCAGTTGACAAGGGTTTGTGAAGAATCTAAAATTATGATGAACATACCCATGATGGAAGATAAGCTTGATGGATCAAGAAACTTCAAGTTCCTGGAAGACAAGACTTCAAAGGAAGACATATTGTAGGTGATACAAAAAGGTGACACTATGACTACCCTCTTCATGAATATGTCAAGAGGACATACATTCTCTAGGTGCCATTGGAGAAATCATATCAACACCCTTAGATATGCACTTATATATATATATATTATTTGTATCATTGTCATGAGAGAAATTGCAAGAGAAAGGAACCTTCTTGCTAAAGTCAGGGATCCAGAGGGATCTCAGTGCATTCAAAATAACAACACACTTGGAGTGAAGACCCCAGGTTTGATTGTTGAAATGGTCATAACTCTAACCTATATTTCTAAAGTTTGCTACATTACAAGTAGGTGTTGTAGCTATGACAACAATCCTTAATTGTTTTGATTCTAGAGATGTACTCATTATTATCCTTTAGGATATATTCTTGTTTTGGTTCCTCTTGTTTTCTTGTTCCAGACAGGTTAACAACAAATGAAGATGTTTATCCTTCAAAGGGAGCCACTTGACTCAGAGGTAGTCAAAACTATTTGAGAAAGAGGAAGAATAGAACCATCATTGAGGAAACCAATGCAATAATGCACGATCAAAATATTTCTATGATTCTATGGGCAGAAGCATGCATGACACAATATATGTTCAGAACAAGAATCTTCACCAGACTTTGAAAAACATAACTCCCGAAGAAGCCTTCACTGGAGTAAAGCCTGAGATTGAAAACTTCAAGATATTTGGGTGCCCATTGTATTTTATGTACCCAAAGAGAAGAATTCCAAGCTATACCCTTCAGGGAGAAAGGATACGTTTATGGGATAACAATGAATCTTCGAAGACATTCCAGATCAACATCCCTTGTCAGAGACAGATTGAGACAAACAAAGATGTTGTTCTAGAAGAAGACATAGCCTTTCAAAAATCTAGAGAATCTCAGATAGAGATTGTCAGTGAGACAATGCCTTCTCTCCCTTTAGCAGTTCAGAGGGAGACATACATTATTCCATCTGATATAGTTGCTCCAGTAGATATTGTTCAGAGACCAGAAGGGAAGTCTATAATGACTTCCAAGTGGATCTATAAGATCAAGCATGCAGTTGATAGAAGTGTCGAAAAAATACAAAGAGAGATCTATAGCTAGATGTTTCTCAAAAACAAAGGGAGTTGTCTATGATGAGACACTTGATCCAGTAAACCTGATACGCTTCCATCCATACTACTATCCATGAGTTGGAAACTATATCATATCGATGAATTCTTGATGAGTTTGGGTTTCAACAAGAGTGTTGCTGATCCAAACCTATATCATTACAGTGTTGATGATGAGAGCCTGATTTTGATGACTTATTCAGAAAGCCTTGTTGTTGGATACAAGTAATCCTTGACTTATGAATTAGAGATGAAGAATTTGAGTATGATGCACTACTTATTAGGACAAGAAGTATGACAGAGGACCGATGACATTTTCCTGAGTTAAGGAAAATATATAGTGAAAATATTAAAGAAGTTCAAGTATGACAGAATGCAAAATCCATCGTTATGAATTTAAAATAAGAAGATTGATGATGATTCAAACGAGACTGGTCCACATCCGATTGGATCATCGATGTTTCTGGTTAACACCATACTTTATTCATGCCATGCAGTGAATGTGCTTAGTCATTTCATGAGTTAACCAAGACAGACTCACTAGACAACAACAAAACATGTATCAAGATTTATACGAGGCACATTTGGATATGGCCTGATATATGCCTCCATAGTGAACTTGAGTTTGTAGGATATGCCGATTCAAATTGAGTAGAAAGTACAGTGGAATGGAAGAGAACATCCGGTTGATGTTCTACCATGAAGTTTTCCATGGTCTCCTGATGCAGCAGGAAATGAAAATCTTTGTGGCCTTGAATACCACAAAAACAAAGTATGTACCATTGAGTGTGCAAAGCAATATGGCTTCACAAGATTTTGACAGATCATGAGATGGATGCTATGATGATAACCAAGAGCCCCTTAAGAACCCAATGTTCCCTGATGGATCAAAATACGATGAGATGAAATATTCTTATNCAGAGATATGATGTAGATAAAAATCATACACATGCAGTACCTTCCTACACATGAGCAGATTGTAGACATCTTCACCAAACTAATTTGGTAAATAATGCCTTCCTAGTTGAGAGGGAGTATTGATGACTCCAGCCAAGAAAAAATTCAGAGTACATCCGTGTGAGACTTGGAATGATGAAGAATGCCTCCCTAGTTGAGAGGGAGTGTTGATGATTGCAGCTATGTGAGACATTCTCTAGCTTACAAACCTGTGGGATGTGGATCATTGCAACGATGTGAGTATTTCTCCAGCTTACAAACCTGAGAGAAATACCCTAAGAAGGCTATGTGTCTCCTACCTGAGATATAGATGGAACGTAGAGATGAATTCCTCCATTCAGAGAGTTGAGAAGAAATCCAGATGATTATCCAGTGGGAAAGGTGATTTGTTGAGTTAGATGTGCCTGTGGCTGAGCATAAGGTGAACGTGTGAAATCCCAAAGTGTTGGGTGCATCATCATGTGAACATAAATGAAGATGATTTATTAGACTCCTCTGAGCAACATAGTTGAAGAGAGACTCTAGGTGATTCTCCTGTGTGAGTTAGTGGGAAAGAAGATCTATAGAGTGGACGTGCATGTGGACGAGCACAGGTGAATGTGTGAAGATATGGTTCTTCTATGTAATGCAGTGAGCCAGAGATATGGACATCCCTATGGATTTGACCCTAGTGGATGAGCACTAGTGGGTGTATAATATCCTTTTCTATATTGTCCAATATTCAGACCTGCCTATAACCCTAATTGTAATGTAAAGGGTGCAGGTCAGCCCCACCTTAATGTGATTGCTAATTAATGTAAAATATAATTAATATGGTTAATATTAATTATATTATAAGCTAGGGAGGTTGGCCATGTTGTTCCAATAGACACTTCTGTTGACAGGTCCAGGTTAATATAAGTAAAGGTAAATTCCCCATTGAGGAAACATATCTTTTGTGTGAGTTTGGAAATTTCAGCAAGTACATCTACTTGGGAAAAGTGTGCACCTCTCTTGGGAACTAGTCTTCTAGGGTTTGCAAGAACCCTCTTGTGTGCTAGGTTTTCTTGGTGGTGAAGGTATTTCTCTTGAAGAATATAACAAAGGATTTAGCTGGGTTTTATTCCCTTGTTGAGAAGGGCTTCCCAGGATACTTCTTGTGTTCTTGTGCATGGTGTTTCTTCTTGTGATCTTGGTTGCTGCAACATTATTGGTTATGGTTAAGTTAAATGCTAAAATGGAATGAACTTCATGCCCGACCTTGCTTATTGAAAAATCAACAGGATCAACCTCACTCCGCTTGAAACCCATCTCTCTCAAGTGATTTTCTATCCTTGAGTACCATGCCCGAGGTGCCTTCTTGAGACCATACAAGGCTAGTCTCAACCTGAAAACATGCGTCTCTTTGTCACCAACCTCAAACCCCTAAGTCTTATCAATAAAAAATTCTTCCTCAATAACTCTATTGAGGAATTCAATCTTCACGTCCATCTCATGAACATGCCAACCCATCTCTGCTGCTAATCAAATCACTGCTCGGATGGATGAATACCTAGCCACCGGGGAAAAGGTATCCTCATAATTGAATCCCTCTTTCTGTGAAAACCCCTTGGCCACAAAGCACGATCTATACTTTTCCATGCTTCCATCTGCCACATGATTGAATTTGTATAGCCATCAGGAACCAACCACTCATTTTCCCTCAGGCCTGGGCACCACCTCCCATACATCGTGTTAATGATTACAACTGCGTGAGACATTCTCCAGGACACATACTGATTGAGTCAACTTGAGAGAGAGCCCCTGAGACGGGTGTGTGGTTTCTGTCTGAGACATAAATGGAACATAGTGGCCTCCTCCTTACAGAGAGTTGAGAAGAACTCTAGATGATTCTCTTGTGTAACATAGTGAGAAAGGAGATCTGTTGAGTTGGACATGCCTGTGGTTGAGCACAAGGTGAACGTGTGAATTCCCATAGAGTTGGGTGCATCATCGTGAGATAGAGATGAAGATGATGCATTATCCTCCTCTGAGTAGAGAGTTGAGATGATGAACTCCATATGAATCTCCTGTAAGTTTTAAACCTGTGAAGTAAAGCAATGCATATAAATTCTTAAGAAAAACAAAAATTAATCAATGGCTCATACACATAGTACATAAAGATTCATATCGGAAACCCTCAATCGGGGAAAACCTTTCAACTCTTCATTATATTAATTTCACCATTCACCATACAATATATACAATGTTTTTAGGTATTTCGTAGATACCAAAACCCCAATCCCTTAATCCAGAATTAATTTAGAAAACCGCTAAAAATAGCAAAAACTACCCAAAAAAAAATATTTCGGGGTGTTGCCCCAAAACCCGTCGACCTCCGGCTATCGCTCGGTGCCGAACACTACTCGTAACCGAGGGGGGACATACTTGGCCCCCCCTGGGACCCCCCTAGGACCCCCTAGGAAGCGCCCAATGCACACAACACAAAGATGACTACTAGAGGGATTGTCAGATGCAATTGTCGAATCTGACGTGCCCACACACACACATGAAAAGAATATAACATATACCCAAGATTCTCCCACTTGTTGTTTTCTTTGCATCCAGGGGTCCACGGGATTATATAGTCAACAATCTAGGGAAACAATGCCCATTGTTACTCTACACCAGGAGAACTTTTCTGTGCTCACAGACTTTGTCAATGAATCTGCAACATTCTTCAAAGTGTCAGCCTTTTCTAGCAACGCCTTCTTTTCTTCAACCATGTCTCTCACAAAGTGATACTAAACATCAATATGCTTGGTATTTGAATGATAAGCTAGGTTCTTTGCCAAGAAGATTGCACTCTGACTATCACAATCTAATCTCACTTCTTGTTGTACCAACCCAATACCTGAACACAATCTCTGTAACCATACTGCTTCCTTGCTTTCATGAGTGGCTACCATGTATTCAACTTCTGTAGTTGAGAGTGCCACTACAACCTATATTTTTCTCATCCAACTGATTGCTTCTCCAAATAGGTTAAACACATACCCACTTGTAGATCTTCTATGATCCAGATCTCCAACCTAGTTTGCATCAACAAAACTATGTATGTCCACCACTCTGTCCAATCCTGGTCTTCCTTGGTAGCACAATCCATAACTCATAGTGTCACGAAGATACCTGAAGACCCTCTTTACTGTTTTCCAATGCTCCTTCCCTGGTTTTGACATATACCTGATCAAAACTCCCACAACATGTGCAATGTCCAGTCTAGTACAAACCATTGCATACATTAAACTGCCAACTGCACTAGCATACAAAACATGGGACATGTCCTCTTCTTCTTCCTGTGTCTTGGGACACTGATCTGCAGATAAATTTACACCTATAGGATTAGGAACCTTGATCGGTTTACTTCCATGCATATTAAACCTCTGCAATATCGTCTCAACATATTTTCTCTGATTCAACTAGAGTTTCCTGTTTGCACGATTTATTTTAATCTCCATTCCCAGAATGAAGTTAGCAACACCGAGATCCTTCATGTCAAATTTGGAGGATAGCTGTGATTTCACCTTCTTGATGACATCCATGTTATTTCGTACCAACAACATGTCATCAACATACAACACTACATAAATGAAGTGATTACCAACCTGCTTGGAATATACATAGTGATCAACCCTGCTTCTCACAAATCCCAATCCAAGGATGTATGCGTCAAAATTTTGGTACCACATCCTAGGTGATTGATTCAAACCATATAGTGACTTATTTATCTTATAGACTAGCTCTTTCTTTCCCTTCACTACAAAGCCTTCTGGTTGCTTCATGTAGATTTCTTCTTCTAGATTCCCATGTAGGAATGTTGTCTTCACATCCATCTGTTCCACTTTAATATCAAAAGAAACAACAATAGATAAAATAAATATAATAGAATTTAACTTAGCAACATGAGAAAAAATCTCACCAAAGTCAATTCCCTCTACTTGGGAATAACCTTTTGCTACTAACCGAGCTTTACATTTCTCCACTTTACCTTGTGCATTAAAATTCTTCTTAAAAAACCATTTTCTACCAACATATTTTCTTCCAGCTGGAAACTCAACTATATCCCATGCCTCATTCTTATCCAAGGCATCCATTTCTTCAACCATGGCCTTCTTCCAGAGTTTATTATCCTCTGAATTCACTACTTCCCTGACAGTTCTAGGATCATCATCAGTAATAGATAAAGAAAAATTGGAACAAAAATCAGGTGGACTATACCTTTCTGGTTTCCTTCTATCTCTCACTGATCTCCTCAATACTGGGGTATGAGGTTCTTCCTCTTCTTCAGATGGTTCAGATTTTGCATCATCCAACTCAAGCTCTATTTTCTCAGGTTCGTCTTGCGTTGGTAGGAATTCTTGTTTGTACACATCTTTTACCTCTCTGAAAACAACATCTCGACTGTAAACAATATTCTTGGTTTATGGGTTCCAAAGATTATAACCTTTCACACCATCTTTATAACCAATAAAGATACACTTTTTAGCATTTTTATCCAACTTACTCCTATTTTCCTTTGGAACATGTACATAAACATCACAATCAAACACTCTAAGATGTTGAAGAGAGGGTTTCTTTCTAGACTATACCTCGTGTGGAGTTTTATCATCCAACGCCGATGAAGGTGATCGATTGACCAAGTAACATGTTGTACCCACTGCCTCTGCCTAGAATTCCTGTCCTAACTCGACATCGTTGAGCATGCTCCTTGCTTTTTCCATCAGTGTCCTGTTCATCCTTTCTGCAACTCCATTCTGCTGAGGAGTGTATGGAGCAGTCTTCTTCCTTGCTATACCACACTTCTTACAGAATTCTTCGAATTCATTTCCGCATAATTCTCCACCATTATCTGTTCTCAATACCTTTATTTTCTTCTCTGTCTGATTTTCTACCAGAGCCTTAAACTCTTTAAATTTATCAAATACCTCAGATTTCTTTCTAAGAAAATAAATCCATGTGTTCCTTGAGAAATCATCTATGAATGAAACATAATACACAGATTTACCTAGGGATAGAACAAGAACATGTCCAAACACATCATTGTGTATCAACTCTAAGATGCCCTTTGCTCTTGTAGCACCTGTTAGCACTAGGAGTCACCTTCTGATTGTAAGGAAGGTAAGCCCAACACCCATCAGATTATAAGTGAAAGTATGAGTTTTTTTTGAAAGGTCGAATGGAAAAACTCGAAATGATAATATCCTAACTCAGAAACAGGGCTAACATGTACCAACAAATAAGGTCTTGACTAACTTCAACCAGTAGTTTGGGAGTAAATGTGGATAGAAAGAAGACTTGAATGAGAGGAATGTAAGGGCTACTGCAAACATCAGGTCCACAAGAGCCTAAGGAAGAAAGTTTCTTAAAACAAGATCTTCTTGAAATCAGAAACTTAGGAGCTAAATAAACACCATGACAATAAAATGATCAAACATCCATCATATCGTTACCACAATTATCCATATGAAGCATTCAAATATGAACATTTAGCATTAGAAGTAGATAGTCTGAAATAGAAGACGATTTCTATTAGTCAAAAAGTCTTAAGTCCAGTACACACTAGATCACAATCACTTTATCCAAAATATTACAGTTTAGGGAGCCTTGCTCAACCATTCGAACCTGCTAAAGCAATTGATCTATCTATTTATAACAAGAAAGGGAGGCAACAACTGGAGGCACGAGCTGGCCTCTTTTCCTTAAAAATCTCTAAACATTTATTTATTCTAACAACTAAGATAACAACCTATGCTATAAAACAAGTGTTGGTGACTAATCCAATCATGTTTCTAACTGCTTTGATCCTCTTTTGCTGCTCAGCTCCTGTTTTTCCATGTGTCCCTTTGGAGCCTTTAGTTGTCCTCTGAATGCCAACTACTACTTCTGTCATTTAATCCATCGTTAACTTATCCAAAATTGTTGGCTTAGTCTTCCTATATCCATGGTGTTTGCTGGCAACTCCCTTGGGTAGCAACTCTGTGTAGCGCCCCCTAAAATGGAACAAGGAGAGAAGGTAGCACCACTATGCTGCATATTTGCGCCAACATTTGTCCTCTGTTGCAATATTTAGTAGTGCCTGTAGGTAGCGCCCATGTGTTGCGCCTATGTGTAAACTTGCTCCCTGCTAAATATTACGTAGCGCTTATATGCCAATTCTGCGCTTTGTGAAATATTACACAACGCCTTTACGCAGTGCCACTTACGCTGCGTCTGCATACGGGTTTGGGTAGCTATGCCAAAACGCAACATCTTTGACTCTTGAACGTGTGCAGAGTAGTTTGTGTCCTTCCATGATGACAAAATCATTCTACTTAGGTGCCTTTACAACCGAGTGAAGTTAGCACTTAGAAAAAGTTCAAAATTCATATAACTAAATGCCTAGAAGCCTGTATAGGTGGAAAAACTAGTATGTGCATATCAGTTAACCTTCCCAAAAAGGAAAAATTCTCAAAAAATGGGGTTTACCACTACCAACTAATTTTTCATTTTAACACTTAGCCTCACACTCTTTCTGGTGGAAAGAGTATCTTCAATTGGATCAACATATTTCTTCTTCCTAGCACTGATAGGCTTCTTCGGTGTAGCTGAGCTTTCCTTAGTTGTGGGTTTATCATTTTCAATGGAAGCTTATACCAACACCTGTAAATTTCTTTGAGTTGCCTCATCTTGCAAGTGTCTAAGCTCTTCCTTTATCTTCCTATTCTGAGACTCAAAGCCTTTGTTCAGTCTATAAATATTCTTCAGCTATTTTTATAAGAGGCAGATCCTTTCTTGCTGTGAACCTTGCCAAGTCCAGGGTATGGTTGTAGCCAATCATGAACTCATTCATCTGAGCCAAGTGGACCTTGTCTTCTGCTTTGAGACGAGCTATTTCTCTCCTTGCATCCCTAAGATGCTTGATAATTCTTTTGTAGGTCTGGATGTCATGAGGGATAGTGGCATGCTCAGTCTCAATGGGCTTATCCTTAGACCCCTCTTCCTTCTGCATGGGAAGTGTCTTGTCTGTCTCATCAGGTTCCTTGTTGACTCTAAGTTTATTCTTCCCTCTCTACACAGGGGTTTCATCCTTTCTTACCATAGGCTTCTCAATTCTTCTCTCAAAGGTTTCATCTTTCGTTTGCAAGGGTATTTTATAATCTTTCTCCTTTCCCTTTTGTACAGGGGTTTCCTGCTTGCCTTTAGTAGACTACAAACTATCTTTTCTCCTCTTCCTCTGAGAAAGGGTTTCGAATTTCTCCCCCATAGGCCTTTTAATTCTTTTCTCTTTCTTCTTTAGAACAGTGGCTTCTGGCAAAGGATGCTCTTGAAAAACCTCCTTATGGATTGATGACCTAGTGAAAGGTCTATTACCCTTGATTTCAACTACTGGAGGAGGAGAGGGAAAGATAAGATTCTTCCCTTTTTTAGATGTTACCTTGGTAGAAGACGAAACTTCTTCTAACCTTGGTGGAGGTGGTGGTGAGAAATCTCTGTGTGGAGAAAGACAGACTTCCTCCTCAACTTCCCTGACCTGCTTATTGATCTTTGAAACATGGGCTCTACCTTTTCTCTTCTTGTTGATCCTTGCTTTAGTACTAGTAGGTGATGAAGGACTCGCGATCTGTGATTGGGGAGTAGGTATTGGGTCCATCTTGAAGTGAGAAGTAACCAAAAAATGCTCCTAGGAAATATATTTCTTTCCAAGCTCTTCATAGACAAGCATCCTGATAAGTCCAGAGTGGAAAAGACTAGAATCCACATCCTTAGATTTGGCTTGCACCCTATCTGAGATTTTACCTATACTTCTCAACAGGTAATAAGGAACATTCATCTGAACCTTACTAGTAAAATGTAACAACAACCTTATGTGGTAATGATACAAAGGTGTTAAATCTCCTTTCACAACTAAAATATCTCTGTATGATTTTCAACATTCTGTCAAACTAGTCGATTAACTGATTCCTTGGCATACTCTTAGATAACTCGTTGGCTCGATATTTAGGCTTGAAGAGATATTTAATGAAGGGTGAACTCAATACCATGGCCTTGAACCAATTTTCACCTGAAATGGGGATCCCTATTGCAGCTGAGATGGAGGCTTCAGTTACCTCAAATTCCAAATATCCAACTCTGGTTTTCTTGCCATCAAAATTTAATGAAAATTGTTTTGCAACTTTTTTGTGGCCTCTCTGCATGTTCTGGAAGAAAGAGAGGCATCCTACTCTTCGAAACATCTCCCTTTCCATGGGTTATGTGTCAAAAAGGTGCATGTCCACAGGTTATGTTCTAACTATCTTGCCACCTTTGTGTGTTTTCTTCGACTGAGGGGTCTCCATGACTCAAAATTAGGGTTCTTAAGAGGCTTAAGGGATGCTATTGACTAGAAAGCTTCAATTCAGGTTTCAAATGCACAAAGATGGCCCTCCAAATTAACAGTTCTTAGAAAATGAGCTTGACTATGAGAAATGGACCTTCATACTTATACAGTCTTTCAGAGTGTATACTGTGAAGAGTTAATCCCAAAATGACTCTTCATACAGGATGAAAGGAAGCAAAGAATAATCAGAGAAGGTTTGAGCAACACCTCTGCGTAGCACAACGCATACACAAAGGATAGGCTATTTCAGGCTTGCAACTTTCAAAGGCTATAAAAAACAACAGTAATCAGACCATGGACATGAGCGAGGATGTTTACAGGTATGCAAATATGGCTCCCTTATTACCTTGCAAGCTTAACAAACCGAAACCCGAGCACAAATCTCCTGTGAAAATTAATATGCAAAGGAGGTTGCACAAGATACTTGTGAAGTCGACATCTGTTGAGATCCTCAACATGATCTTAGGATGAGATTGAGGAAACTTCGGCCCTGAAATCTCTCAGAGCATCATATTTAGTTGACATGCGGTCGCCTGATCGGAACTGGCAAACTTACGCAACACAACACTGCTGAAATTTTCAAATTTAGAAACCGTAACCAAGGATCATAAATGCAATATCTTTTGAAAGCACTTCAACCACCTTCTGGCACTGAAAACAAGGGACATGGTATCATTTGTGGCAATCATGACTTGGAGTGGATGAATGATAAACGTGATAGGCGCTATGGAACTATCTGCTGAGTGGGGAACGCTTCCAAATAAAAAAAAATGATTGGACATGTAAGTGGGGATGATGAGGCATGCATGTGAGGTCATAAGTGAGGAGAGAGGTGTGTCACATCAGCCTGATCATGGGAGGTATCAATCTAGGGATGAATCACGAGAGGGGACATAAAGAATATACCATGAGCTAAAAAGGGTTTAAGGATAAAAAATCGAATTGAGGATCAATACATGAGCTATGAATTAAAGGTTTAGTCATCCAAAGGGGTCCTATCAAACATAACATTAAAGGGATGAGAAATTTATTTTAAATAAAAAATAATAATCTAAGGCTTTAAAAATGATAAAAACAAACTAAAAGACCCAAGGCGACTTAGTGTGATAACAACACCAGATGGGAATCTTACTCGATTATGTTTACCATAAATGCAATGTTCACAGAAATCAAAATCCAGAGTGAAATTAGACATACCTTCAACCATACCTTTACTGTGTAGTGTTCAAAGGCCCTTTTCTCCAATATGCCCTAGTCTTTGAGGCCACAACATGGTCTTCTTTCCAGGGACAGTATTGGTCTTTTCTCCTTCATCTCTCTGTTAAGAGACAACATAACTGTTACACCCATTAGTGTAAGTTCTTGCCAACAACTTGTACAGAGTTCCACATCGAACTCCCCTCATCAACACCATTTCCCCTCGTACCATCTTGCAAGTTCCCTTTCCTAATACAATATCCACTCCTGCACCATCCAACTTGCTTACAGATATTAGGCTCATCGCTAGTTTTGGAATGTGCAGAACCCTAGGGAGAGTTGTAATCCTTCCATATTTTAGAAGAAACTTAACCCTTCCACGTCCCATGATTCTAGTTGTCGAGTCATCTCCTNCGGTCTGCATGTGTACCTGTAGATTCCAGGTAAACATCACCTCCTTCTTCGGTGGAGGTTTTCGCCTCTGTGGAAGAGGTACTATCAGATCCCTTTGGTTTATCAACCTTCTTAGACTTGCAATCTTTCTTATAATTCCCTGTTTTACCACACTTCCAACATTTCCTCAAAGATTTTCCTGGAGACTTAGATCTACTTGTAGATTTAGATCTTCCCCTTGAAGACTTACCATCATTCCTGTCTTGGGTACGACCTCTTACAAATAAAGCATCTGTGCTATGACCATCCATGCTTTTCCGCCTCATCTCTTCAGATAACAAGGATGAAACTATATCCTCACACTTCAATGTAGATTGAGTGGTACTACCAATTGCTACAACTAGATTATCCCAAGAGTCTGGAAAAGAACATAACAAAGTAATACACTTATCTTCTTCTGCAATAATAATATTAACATATACGAGTTGACTTACCAAAGTATTAAAGGCATTTAGATATTCTGTCACAGAATCTCCATCTTCCATCCTAAGATGATACAACTTCTTTCGAAGAAAAAACTTGTTTACTAGGGACTTTGATTGATACAAATTCCCTAAATTATCCCATAGTTCCTTGGCTATAGATTCTCTCGAGACATTCAACAACACCAAATCTATCAGGAAGAGTTGAATAGTACTCCTTTCTCTTCTGTCCAACTTCTCCCAATTTTCCTTCGACATACCAGTAGGTGGTGTACTAGTAGTTTGTGTAATAGTAGGTTGTGTACCAGTCATCTGTTTTCTTGTAGGTTGTGTACCAATAGGCTGTGTACCAGTAGGTTGTTTACCAAGATCCACAACGATCCATTGTTCTTTGTCTACAAGAAGGTCCTCCATCTTCATCTTCCATAGCTCAATGTTTTTACCATTGAATTCTCTATCTCGATTCTAGAAGAGCTTGCCATTCCTCTTTCTACACTCGAATAACCACTCCAAAATATCCCTCTAAACCCAGGTTTATAATAGACCCAAGATAAACTTGATCTATCAAGACCAAGCAAAACCCTCAACAACAAAGGCGTCCCTCTGAAGCCAAAAACGAGCTCTGATACTACATGTAAGTTTTAAACTTGTGAAGTAAAGCAATGCATATAGATTCTTAAGCAAAACATAAATTAATCAATGGCTCATACACATAGTACACAAAGATTTATACCGGAAACCCTCAACCGGGGAAAACCTTTCAACTCTTCATTGTATTAATTTCACCATTCACCATACAATATATACAATGTTTTTAGGTATTCCGTAGATACCAAAACCCTAATCCCTTAATCCGGGATTAATTTAGAAAACCACTAAAAATAGCAAAAACCGCCCCAAAAAAATATTTTTTTGGCGCTGCCCCGAATGTTGCACGTAAACAAGGGGGGGCATACCTACCCCCACCTGGGACCACCCTAGGAATCGTCCATCACAAATGACACAAATAACTCTACTAGAGGGATCGTCAAACACAGTTGTTGAATCTGACGCACCCACACATACACATGCAAAGAATATAACATATACCCAACATCTCCTATGTAATGCAGTGGGAAATAAGATTTGTTGAGTGGATGTGCCTATGGATGAGCACAAGTGAACATGATCCTAGTGGTTGAGCACTAGTGAGAATGGTTCTCCTGTGTAATGTAGTGATATAGAGTTATGGACATCCTGATGGATGTGTCCCTAGTGGCTAAGCACTAGTGGGTGTATGAGATCCCTTGCTATATTATTCAAGAGTCATACTTGCCTGTAACCCTAATTGTAATGTAAATGGTACAAGTTGGCCCCACCTTAATGAATCTGATAATTAATGTAAAAGATAATTAATCTGGTTACTATTAATTATATTGTGAGTTAGAGAGGTCGGCCTTGTTGTGCCAATAGACACTTTTGTTGACAGGTCAAGTCTAATATAATTAAAGGTAGATTCCCCATTGAGGAATCATATCTTTTGTGTGAGTTTGGAAATTTCAGCAAGAACATCTTCTTGGGAAAAGTTCACACCTCTCTTGGGCACTAGTCTTCTAGGGTTTGTGAGCACCCTTTTGTGTGTAATATTTTCTTGGTGGTGAGGTATTTCTCTTGAAGAATATAGCAAAGGATTGGCTGGGTTTTCTTCCCTTGTTGAGAAGGGTTTCCTAGGATACTTCTTGTGTACTTGTGCATGGTGTTTCTTCTTGTGATCTTGGTTGCTGCAACAAATTGTCTATGGTTTAAGTAAGATACTAAAATGGAATGAAATTTATTATTAAGCCTAGATTATTGAAAAATAAACATGGTATTAGAGCATAGGTCTTGAAGAACCCATTGCACAAGCATCTACCAGTCTCCTCTCTTTTTTGCAGAACCGTACGACCCTTATAGGGTTTCCAGAAAATCCGTACAACCCTCCTTTCTAAGGTGTTTCAGCCCTTGATACTTGAACATTGGGGATAATTTTCACATAGGAGAGTACAAAACCCTCCAACGCACCTCCATAAACTCTTAGAGTGAAATTCCGAGCATTTTGAAATTTTGGCCCTAGGGTTTTTAGGGTTTCGCTAATTTCTGCAGAAATTTCAGAGTTAGGGTTTTTGCAACTCATTGAAGGAGCTCTTCAGCTCAACTGTGTTCTCCTATATTTCAAAGGATTATTGTTGGCAATCATAAGTCCAACAAAACCTAAAAGTGCTATCCTAACCTAGCTGTTAGGTTTTCTATCCCAGTTGACAAGGGTTTGTGAAGAATCTAAAATTATAATGAACAAAACTATGATGGAAGATAAGCTTGATGGATCAAACAACTTCAAGTTCATGGAAGAAAAGAATTCAGAGGAAGGCTTATTGTGGGTGATACAAAAAGGTGACACTATGACTACCCTCTTCATGAAGATGTCAAGAGGACAAAGATCAACCAATTGGCATTGGAGAAATCATATTAGCACCCTTAGGTATGCACTTGTATATATATTATTTGTATCATTGTCATAAGGGAAATTGCAAGAGGAAGGAACCTTTTTCTGATGTCATGGATCTAGAGGGATCTTAGTGCATTTAGAGGAACAACACACATGAAGTGAAGACTCCAGGTTTGGTTGTAATTGGCATTCCTCTAACCTATATTTCTAAATTTTGCTACATTACAAGTAGGTATTGTAGATTTGACAACAATCCTTAAATTGTTTTGATTCTAGATATGTACTCATTATTCTCCTTTAGGAGATATTGGTGTTTTGGTTCCTCTTGTTTTCTTGTTCCAGACAATTTAACAACAAAGGAAGATGTTTATCCTTCAAAGGAAGTCACTTGACTCAGAGGGAGTCAAAAATATTTGAGAAAGAGGAAGAATAGAACCATCATTGAGGCAACCAATGAAATAATGCATGATCAGAATATTTCTATGATTCTATGGGCATAAGCATGCATGACACAGTATATGTTCACAACAAGATATTTCACCAGACTTTGAAAAACATAACTCCCGAAGAATCCTTCACCAGAGTCAAGCCTGAGATTGAACACTTCAGGATATTTGGGTGCCCAGTGTATTTTCATGTACCCAAAGAGAAGAAGTCCAAGCTAGACCCTTCAGGAAGAAATGATACGTTTATGGCATAACAATGAATCTTCGAATACATTCCAGATCAACATCCCTGGTCAGAGACAGATTAAGACAAGAAAATATGTTTTCCTTGAAGAAGAGATAGCCTTTCAAATATCCAAAGAATATCATATGGAGATTGACAGTGAGACAATACCTTCTCCCCCTTCAACAGTTCAGAGGGAGACAAACATTATTCCATCTGATCTAGTTTCTCCAGTTGATATGTTCATAGATATTGTAGTAGGGCATAAAAGGCATACCTAGGATCACTCTACAGGAGGCAAAGAAACATACAAGCCCCTCAAGGCACATCCCGAGAAAGAAAAATATATGTTCGAGCTATCCTTCAGTCATGATCCACTTCATTGATTCCAAGCCTCCTTGTCTTGGAGAAGCAACACGGGAACACGTATGGAAAGATGCCATAACAGAAGAATACAAGTATATCTTAAATAATGATGTATAAGATATTGTTCAGAGACCAGAAGGAAATTCTGTGGTGACTTCCAAGTGGATCTATAAGATCAAGCATGCAGCTGGTGGAAGTGTCGAGAAATACAAAGATATATCTATAGCCAGAGGATTCTCACAAATAGAGGGAGTTGTCTATGATGAAACACTTGATCCAATACGCCCGATACACTTCCATCCGTACTACGATCCATGAGTTGGAAACTATATCAAATGGATAGATTCTTGATGAGTTTGGGTTTCAACAAGAGTGTTGCTGATCCAAACCTATATTATTAAAGTGTTGGCGACGAGAGCCTGATTTTGATGACTTATTCAGAAAGCCTTGTTGTTGGATACAAGTAAGCTTTGACTTATGATTTTGAGATGAAGGATCTGATTATGATGCACTACTTCTTGGGACAGTAAGTATGACAAATGACCAATGAGATTTTCCTGAGTCAAGGAAAATGTACAGTGGGAATATTAAAGAAGTTCAGTATGACATAATGCAAATCCATGGCGATGGATTTGAAGAACAATATTGATGATGATTTAGACGATATTTATCCACAACTGATTGAATAACTGATGTATATGGTTAACACCAGACTTGATTCATGCTATGCAGTGAATGTACTTAGTCATTCCATGAGTCAATCGAGACCAACTCATTGGACAACAACAAAACATGTATTGAGATATATATGAGGCACAGTTGGATACGGCTTGAGATATGCCTCCAGTGTGAACTTGAGTTTGTAGGATATGCTGATACATATTTAGCAGAGTGTACAGTGGTCTGGAAGAGAACATCTGGTTGTTTTTTTACCATGAAGGTTGTCGAGGTTTCCTAGTGTAGCAGGAAACAAAGCTCTGTGACCTTGAATACAACTGAAGCATAGTATATATCATTGAGTGTGCGAAGCAGTGCGACTTCATAAACTTCTGAAAGATTTACTTGATCATTAGATGGATTCTATGATTATAACCAGAGTTGTGTGAAGCTTTTTAAGAAACTTGTGTTTCATGATAGATCGAAACATGTCGAGATAAGATATCATTTTCAGAGATATGATGCAGAGAAAAGAAGTACACGTGTTGTACCTTCCTACACATGAACAGATTGTAGACACCTTCACCAAACTGGATTGGTGAAGAATACCTCTCTAGTTGAGAGGGAGTGTTGATGACTACATGGAAGGCAAAGTTTGAAGTACTTCCATGTGAGGCTTTGCCTTATGAAGAATGCCTCTCTAGATGAGAGAGAGTGTTGATGATTACAGTTGCGTGAGACATTCTCCAGGACACAGACTTATTGAGTCAACCTGAGAGAGTGACCCTGATATGGGTGTGTGGTTCCTATATAAGACATAACTGGAATGTAGTGATCACCTCCTCCTTACAGAGAGTTGAGAGTAACTCCATATTATTCTCCTGTGTAACATAGTGAGAAAGGATATCTGCTGAGTTAGATGTGCCTGTGGCTGAGCACAAGGTGAATGTGTGAATTCCCATAGAGTTGGGTGCATCATCATGATATAGAAATGAAGATGATGTTTTAGCCTCCTTTGAGTAGAGAGTTGAGATGATGAACTCCAGATGACTCTCCTGTGTAATGCAATGGGAAAGAAGATCTATTGAGTGGACGTGCTTGTGGATGAGCACAGGTGAATGTGATCCTAGTGGCTGAGCACTAGTGAGAGTGGTTCTCCTATGTAATGAAGTGAGATAGAATTATGGACATCCCTACGGATGTGCCCCTAGTGGCTGAGCACTAGTGGGTGTATGATATCCCTTGCTATATTGTTCAAGAGTCAGACCTGCATGTAACCCTAATTGTAATGTAAAGGGTACATGTTGGCCCCACCTTAATGAAATTGATAATTAATGTAAAAGATAATTAATTTGGTTAATATTAATTATATTATGAGTTAGAGAGGTCGGCCCTGTTGTGCCAATAGATACTTCTGTTGACATGTCAAGTCTAATATAAGTAAAGGTAGATTCCCCATTGAGAAATCATATCTTTTGTGTGAGTTTGGAAATTTCAGGAAGAACATCTTCTTGGGAAAATTGCACACCTCTCTTGGGCACTAGTGTTCTAGGGTTTGTGAGCACCCTTTTGTGTGCTAGGTTTTCTTGGTGGTGGAGGTCTTTCTCTTGAAGAATATAGCAAAGTATTGGCTGGGTTTTCTTCCCTTGTTGAGAAGGGTTTCCCAGGATACTTATTGTGTACTTGTGCATGGTGTTTCTTCTTGTGATCTTGGTTGCTGCTGGTTTAAGTGAAATGATAAAATGGAATGAATTTCATGCTTAAGCCTAGCTTATTGAAAAATAAACACATCGTTCTTTAGAATGGAGGCTTACTCCTCCATCATGGCATCCTCCCACACTCCATGCTATATAGCCTGCTCATAAGTGGAAGGCTCAGAATCTATAAGATTTGTCATGAGTTCCATGTAGTCGAATATCTCTAGTGGTCTTCTCTATCTCATGGACCTCTCAGGAGGCCCAACTTGTCTGGAATCACTAAATGTGGACTTGTACCACATAGGTTGTGGCCTAGTATCTAAATTTTGTGGAGCAACCTCACACTTCTCATCCTCCTCATCAATCCTTTGACTGTCTTGACCACTAATATATCTATCAACACCTGTACCTGTACCTATACCTGTACCCTGTGACTATCCCTGTGATCCTGAACTCTGTAAATGTTACCTCTCATTCTTCACCCTCAAGTCTTTGTTAATGTTTATGCCATTATTATAGTTCTTTGCATTTCAATAGATAAGAGCATAATAAGAACAAGATCACTAAGAAATACACATTCACAAGAGACACAACATTTATCCTGGGAAACCCTCTAGGGGATGAAAACCCACCAAAAACTTTCTTATCATAAATAGCTT
>JASDQU010750920.1:22389-38111 GCA_032191745.1 Picea mariana
GGCCGACCTCTCACTCTAGGTGGGTAAACCCACCTTTAATTAATTCTGGGTCTTCCATTATAACTGCTGGGGCTGACTTCTTATTCTGTCCTTTGTAATTGTTCGATGACCAATCCGCAAAAGGGGATTTGGTTCTTAAAATTACCGACATGATTAATCCTCAATGGGGATTAATCCAATAAAAATAATAATAATAATGACATGATTAATCCACAATGGGGATTTAATCCAATAACAAAATAATAATAAAAATGCTCTTCGCAGTTACATTATTTCAACAGTCTTGTCCCTGCTAGTCCTCTACCCGTGTTGGCATATCTTTGGATCTCCTCAAGGATCACTCCTTCTCGAACTGCACATCCATACATATCACAATCCTCCCGCGTGCTAGCACAAAGGTGCGGTAGGACTTGGAGACCTCACTGTAACCAACCAGTATCCCCTTCTCTCTTGTGGGGTCCATCTTTTTCCTCTTCTAGAAAGGGACATGATAATAAAAAAAACTCCCAAAGATGAGAAGATGACTCACAACTAGCCTTGTACCTGTAAAAACCTCCCTGGGTGTCAACTTCCCCAATATAGTATGGAGACTCCTATTATGAATATATACAGTTGTGTGACATGCCTCTACTCACAAGAACATCGAAAATCCCTAATCATGAATCATCGCACGTATTGCTCCAACAATGGTCCTGTTTTTACATTCTGCCATTCCATTCTGCTGAGTATTGTAAGGAACAATGAGATCCTTCTTAATCCACTGTGCTATGCAATACTCAACAAACTTGTTGGAGGGATATTCACCCCCGTTGTCTGATCTCAACACCATAATCCTCCTCCCAATTTGGTTCTCTACTAGAGCCCTAAACTCCTTGAACCTATCAAATACCTCATCCTTGGTCTTAAGGAAGTATATCCAGGTCTTCCTGGAGTAGTCATCAATAAAGAGCACATAGTAGCTAATGCCACTAAATGACTATACACTCATTGTACCACAAACATCATAATGTATTAGATCCAAGATCCCCTTGGACCTATGCTCACTAGATGGAAAATATTTTCATGAATACTTTCCCATAGCACAACCATTACATGGATCATGCTTCTCTACTGCAAACTATTGCAATCCTGTGACTGTCTATCTCAAGTGTCCAAATTCACCATGGTGTAGATGTGCCATTCGTATGTGCCACAAATTTCCCAAATCTGTGACATTGCTGAGCAATGCCTTTGTTGACTCAAACTGTAACCTATAAAATTTCTCACTATGAACCCCAATCACCTTATCCATCTTGGTTGTAGACCCCTTTGGTCTAATGTACACCTTCCCTCCACAAAAGGTCACCTCAAACCCTTTGTCCTCCAGGGTAGAAATTGAGATGAGGTTCTTGGTAAGACTAGGAACATATAACACATCATCAAAGTGGAGGGATTTACCAGACTCCCTTTGAAACCTCATTGTACCATTGCCTTGCACCTCATAGCGCACACCATTACCTAGCTCAATATGGAGGTTCATGCCTCCCTCTTGCAAACTGCTGAAGAACTCCTTATGCTCTGTCATATGACAAGAGGCGCCACTTCCCACATACCACAAACTCGGAGTAGCTAAGCTCGACATACATGCAACAAGGTAGAAATCCTCCTCAAATCTTTTACAAAATTCCTTTACACCTGCAGTGGCTTCCATCTACGACTTACTCTTTTTATTCTCAGGACACTATGAGGAAAAATGTCCAAATTTGTGACACTAGAAACACTTGACTTTGGAGAAGTCAATGTTTTTCCTCTTTCCAGATCCTTTCTTCTTAGACTTTCCCTTGTCTTTTATAGCAAGAGCCAAAGCCTCCTCATCCACAACCTGAGATGTTGTATATGATCCACTCGCCTAACTAAGGAGAATATACTTGTTGGGAAATTCATTTTCTTAAATTGATTTCATTTAATTATCAACCAGGGATGCTCGTAAGCTTGTGATGATGCCAGCAAAATATATGCAGGAGTAGGCATCTAACTCTAATCTAAGAAAATTCAATCAAATACTAACTCTTTCATTCCACTTAATAAGACTTAGTTGTTGTAGGAAATAAAACACTAGCTCCCTTACAAGAGGTCCTCTCATGATGTTTCACAAAACCTATCAACAATCAAGATCATCAAGTAAACACTCATGCATTGAAAATAAATACACTTAAAAAGGCTTAGTTGTTGTAGGCGTGAAAGAAATAGCTCCCTTATAGGAGGTCTTCTCGTAATGTTTTAAATAACCTATCAACAATCAAGATCATCAAATAATTATAATAAAAACAATAAATCATATAAACCTATTCAAAGCATTAGAACAAGAAGAAAATGCTACTATGATCTATTTGGAGTGAGCTCAATTCTCCTAAGAACAAAGTAACACATAAACTAAAGAATTCTAAATCTAAACTAGAGAATGGAAACTGATGTGAAAATAAAGCTTGATTCGTATTCCATCATAAGTTGGACACAATGCTCCAAGAGTCCTCCCTTTGAAATGGAAGAGGCACTCCTATTTATACAAAAAATTAAGATAACTTAGATCCACAAATCTCTCCTATATCCACAAATGTATCATTTGGTTACAACCATGTACTCACACCTATCAAGTGATATCTCTACGAATCCTCTCACAAATATTTCTTTCATGATTAATCTCCATCCAAGATACTTGAGTAGATCTCCAAATCTTCAAACGGTTGAAGAGGAAATTCGAATTTGAGGCTTGATGGTCAAATTTGACTTGGTTGGAGTCTTCAAATACACATGTACACATCATGAAACTCATCCCACTTTCATATATAAGTGTAAACATGCCATTTTTCCAATATTTAATCATAAATTCACTCAAAAACACTAAAATAGATGCATTGGAAAACAATATGTCTAAAACCCATGTAATCATGAAAATGGTTTAAGGTAAGGGTATGGGAAAGAGGAATATGGTTAAAAGTGAAGTGAAAGTGAAGTGAAAGTGAAGTGAAAGTGAAGTGAAATGTTGGTAAAGATATGGTACTTTGGCGACCCAACAATCCTCCTGCAAAAAATCATCCCATAAGCACTGCCAATTAGGGAGTTTCTCCCGAGATACAACTCCATGCACAAACACATCCCATGACTTTGAGAATCCATTCAGTGCCACACACACCAACTTGGAATCCTCAATCTTCTCACCTACTAATGCTAGCTCATCCTTGATTTGTGTAAGCCGAGTAAGGTAGTGAGTCACACCTTCCCCATTTTCCATCTTGGTACTTCTCAATCTCTCCCGAAGCACCATCACCCTATTTTCATTTTTACTCAGGTAAAGGTCATTCAAGGCAACTCACATCTCCTTAGAAGGTATTTTCCTTGTGAGGTGAGGGATTATGTGATCCTTTTCCCCATCAAGGAGTATGCTATTATCCTTAGCCTCACCCTTATTCCAAGCTACCAACAATGTTGCTTTTGTAGGAGCTGTTGCATTATTATCCACATGCTCAAGGACATCATTGACATCCAAGATCATAGTAACCCTTTCCTTCCAGGTGGAAAAGTTTTGAGCACCCTAAAGCCTATATTCCACTCTCAAGGTCATGGTCATAGATGAAAATGATTCTTTGTTCAAACCTTATGTTTCCTTACTGATTATGTGTTGTAATAAACCCTTTTTTTTTGTAGGTCTGAACTTTTATTTTGCAGATCTGAACCTCTCTTTTGCAGATATGAACCTTGATGCTATTATTTCAACAATCCTCCTTTTAATTTAAATTTCTGAAATTGTTCTTTAGTGGCTATTGCTAGGTTTCTTCACAAAATTTTAAATGAAAAACATAAAAACAAATTTGATATAACAACAATCACAACCATGAGAGACACAAATATTTTTGGGTAAATAACCCCAGGAAAAAACCCAATATGTGAAAACTTGTTCTCTAGTTTGAGGATTTTATTAAGAAACAAAAAGAATATAGATATCTCTTACAAATGGATCGACCCAACCAATGACTGAGTGAAACCCCAACGTTTCTCTTCCAATACACCTTTATGACCCTCTCTCAATTCTCTGATTTGAAATGATTGAAGAATGAAGCCTGCGCGAGCCTCTATGATAAGCGTACATCGACTCTCAGATATGAAAGTTACAGCCTCTACAAAATGCCTTGGAAGCAAGTCGATCCTTGCTTGATTTATCCTATGTTCTTCCTACAATCTTCTCTTCTAACAAACCCTCAAGCAAACTCCTTCTCCAAGCTAAATTTCACCCTCTCTCAATGAATAATGTGCCCCAACCACTAAGTTGATTTATTTTATCTCAATGAGAAAGTGAAAACCCTATCTCCAAAGAGATCAAGGGTTGAGATCAACCCTCATCCTCTCAATGAGATGGATGGCCAAGATTGAAAGAACCATCATTTATTTCACTTTTAACTTTAGAAAAAGTGCTCAATAAGTCAACATTGAAATATAACACATTCAAGTGACATTTTCCTAAGTAAGCTTTAGGAAAGAGATTAAAACATCAACTTGGATAAGTTTCATTGTCCTCCTCCATGCTAGGACGCTGCACATGGTGAATACCTTCCAAGTTACACTTCTCAACAAAGGAGTGAGTGGAGTGGAGAGGGGGAGAGAATCTAGTGTAAGAGGGAGTTAGGGAGAGAAATGTGGAAAGTGGTTGAGGTAGGTAAAGGAGGGAACCTCATGAGTTAGGTGAGGAGAGGTAGGTATGGACCCCATGAATAGTGGTGCACCCCCTTGGAATGAGGGAGGTGTGGAGAGAAAAGGGGAAATGGTGAGTGAAGTTAGGGGAAGTAGGAATTAGGAATTTTGTGGGTGAGGGAGTGAAAGAGGGAGATAAATAAGGTAGGCGCTCCCTTAGGAGAGAGAAAAAGGTGGGGGCCCCTCTCCTCATGACTCATCCATTCCAAATAAGCACCAACTCATCCAAGTGTTTGACCAAGTTTCCACTTTTCATTTCCGGAGACTGTCATCTGCCACCCAACATGGTAGCTACCCCTGCTAAAAATAGACACTACCGAAAACATACATACCCAAAAATAACAGTCTCCCTAAAATTTCAGAAATACCACAAATGTGTCTGAGACCACTAGGAGACCATTGCTTGAAATAGTATGTCTAAAAATATACATCGCTAAAAATAGAAAGACCTTAGAATTCAATGGAAATATACTCATCGGATTCGATTTCTCGCAAGGAATCCAAAAATTCCATCATAATCACCACCTGACCTCCCAATGTCCAATTGCTAAATATAGAAAATACTTGCACAACATCTAAGAAAAGGTTCGCTGGACTCAGAATGCAACTAGGAACAAAATTGTATGCTCATAAATGTTATGTGAGCCTTTAGACACTGTCTCCTAAAAAATAGGGAATTGGATAAAAGCAACAATCTCTCTCTCTGAACCATGGAAAACTGAGTTGAATCTATCTCTGAAGAAAAACCATCACTTCACCAATATTTGTACTTTCCCTCAATGGGAAACATCCTCAACCTGATCAAGTGTTGTCTTTGAAGAAATATCTGAATGCCAGTAGATGAAAATAACACTGGCCCCTAACCCTAAGATTTCCAAGTGAGAAAATCCAAGGGTTAACAAGTAGGTGAGAAAGGGAAATGTGGTATAAAGTGTAATATATTGTACTACCAACAACATGCAAATGGGATGATGGAGGATAAATACCCCAAGATTTTATGCACTTGTTCATTGTGTCAATGTTATACGTAAGTGCATCATTAGCATTGCATGGTTGGGAATATTTTGTACAAAGCATAAATGTTTCAAAGTTTCATTATTAGTCATTTTGGATCATTGGTAGTGTATAGAAAATATTTTATTTTGTAGCTTGTTTGATGTCTAGAAACTAGATTTGCTTCCATGTTTATGTATTATCTCCTAAATTTTATTAATCTTTCGAGAGATGGTGGTTTCCATTGAGCATAAGAGGCAAAAGCGATCTAAGACTTGTAATAGCACAACATTTTAGGACCTTATTATTGAATCCCCATCTATTGAATTTTAGATGAGTGGAGGATACCATGACCATAGTTTCTCCTATTGAGGATTTCCTTTGTGTTATCACATGAAGTTGTTAAGGGTCAATTCATCCTTAGGTTTTTTAAATTTTTATCCATTAGTCTTTTTAAGTTTGTTTTTTATTTCCTCCTTATGGTTTTCTTAGGTTAGCTCAAATAAATGAAAGATTGGTGGTTGGTCCATACATTTGACCCACACCTATGGTTTATACCCTTGGTTCATTTCCTATGGTTTATACCCTTGGGTCATCACATGATTAGGTAGCCATCACTATCATCCCCATGCCACCACTAGTCTGACATGTCACTACCTCCATTATGTGCTTGAAACCCTCCACTCTATCCGTTTACTCGTTAGAGAGCCAAATCAAACGCTTTATAGTACACTGCCAACTCATTAAGATTTTTCGTAGTGCATCTTGAGTACACCCTTCCTCTTTATCATTATTTCATTTATGAAGCGGGTGTCATGTCAATCTCATTGTTTTCAACATCCATATTTTAAAAGGGAATGATTGAGATTTGTTCATTAATGTTGTCTTATTGTTTTATCAAAGATTTGAATTATGCTCCTAGTTCGGCGCTACAAAAACTCCTAGTCCAGACAAGTGTTGCAGATTCTGCTACAAATTGGCTGACAAAGGGGAATTGAAGGTTAGAATGGTTGCATGCAGTTTCATTCTATCTAAAGCACATCTATAGTCAAGCCGCGATGTCAAGGAACTCCTTGAGTTGTCTGAGCTCTCTTGAAGATCAATTTAAGGCTCTGTTAAATTTTTGTAGCACATGGCGCTGTGAATTGTGGATCCCTTTACCAACCGACCCCTTAACTCTAGCTATCACCAAATTCTCAGCCTATATGCAGTTTTTTCATCCTATTCCATTGCAATTGAACAAATCTTGTTATCATATCTATCGTTCCTATCTATTGCTTGGCCCTTGTTGTTTTTTCTACAAAATTTGCTACTAATTGTGCCACAGATCCCTTGTTCCAGTGCTACGAACCTATGCCAAACTCAGATCATTATCCTCTGATCACATAGCCTGCATCAACTCTTTTCATTTACAATTTCAATTGATATTTCAAATTTCAAATCTGTCTATGCTGAAATTTTAAAGAGCCTTTTGATTTTAATGATGATGACCATACATGATGGTGAAATGTTAGTTTGAAAACTTTGACAATTGTTGCTTCCTTGCATATCCTTTTCCCTGAAGGGTTTTCTTCCTTTTCTTAAGACAACATATTTCTCTTTAATTTTTCACACATGTGTCAGGAGATGAGATGGAGTGGCTGAAAGGCCCTCAATTTTGAAGAAAGGTCATCCATGCATTTTTGAAGTTTTGTGGAAAGTATCATGCTTACACCCTATCTAGAGGCATCTATAGGCTTATAAAACTTTGGATAATTTTTTTTGGTATTTTGGGCTCAAACTACACAAATCGGACAACTACAGGACATTTCGTAGCACCTGGCGCTATGAAATGCACTACATAATGTGTTGCGAAAACTCTGTTCTAAGACTGTTGAACTAGTATTTTTGATCATCTGACTTCGAGGAGGCTTTTTGGGTGAACCAGGATGAGTTTTAAAAATCCAAAGGAGGTTATTTTCAAGCACGGACCCATGAAAATTAACCTCTTTAATTTTTCACACAGGTGTCACAGATTGAGAGATTCGAAATAATCTTTGAGCCTTATTTTTTCAGTTTTCATGATTTCCTGTTTGAGACATGTTTTTGCGACACGTATTCTGGCCATATGGATATGAATTTCAAGAAACTGAGAGACTTGTTTATTTATAACGAGATTATATACAAAAAAATGTTCTCATATTTTACATAGTTGTTATATTTTGATAATTACAAGTTTCATTTTGAATCTTATTTTTCAGAATTTCGCCTCTTGAAAAACAGGAAATCAGTTAAAACATGTCATTCTCTGTTTGTAACTGTATTTTGGGAAAGGGGTTGGAGTTTGAATTGGTGAGATGTAAAGTACCTATAGTGCTATATATTTCATGGTACAGGATTAGAGTGGTGTTGGATTCATGAGCCAAGAGAGGCTAGAGGGAGTATGAGCAATATTATTTGCTCATTTGTAAGCCCGAGGGCATGTTTGTAATGACATTTTCTGCCATTAAATATTCATGAGAGATGTTATCATATTGTCTTCTTTGTTTTCCCACTTCTTTGTTATATTCATGCTTGAAAATATTGTAGGTTTTGAGGGTCATAACTGCCATTGATTGATGGATTCATGAACAACAGAGGATCTGTTGTAGCTTGCCCATTAAATCATTGTTCATTGTTTAAGAAAATCTTTATCTATTGTAGAAAGGATATTTGTATAATGGATGTTGTTCCTTTTTTCATATTCACCATGATTTTACTCATCATTATATATCTCTTTTTCTGATATACATTTTGATTTCATTTGATTTGTAGGATGTTATGACTCCATGCCCAATGGAATGCCTTTGCAGACCATTTTGTTGCCCTCTCCCTTTCTTTCCTAGTCTTGTTGATCCACCTACTCAAACCATTTTAATCCATTTACATTTTTATGGGTACTCGGTGTATCCTCTAGTAGTCTGAGGGTGACTCTCAGTGCTAAATGTTTTGGCGCTGTTGTCGGGGATGACAATGAAGACACCTTCCTTGGGTGAACTATGATGATTAGATCTAGTTTTGGAGGTTGAACTGAACCTAAACACTTTTAGAATACTTATATTTCACCATGGCGACTCCACTATTCGTATATGTATTGGAGACTCCATTTTTTTGAAATGGACAAGATCCTAGCTCAGAGGTATGCTTTCTGTGATTTTTCAAAGATAGTCGGTTTTCCAAATCCAGTGCCTAGTAGAGATGAATGGGAAGGTTTCCTTTCTAGGTTTAGAGGAGAGGATTGGGAAGTACTAGCTGAGTTTTTATTAGACTTTCATGAGTCCATGCTTAAGCTGAAAATTGTAATTGAAGATGTCCTAATTAAATTGTTTAGATATTCTTTGTATGGGGAAGCTCATGATTGGTGTAGATCTCTCTTAGTTTCCAGTGTCAGTTTTTGGAAGAGTTTTCATACTGCCTTTCATTCATTTTATGAAGAAAAATTTCAGCTCACTTCCTTTATCCAAAATGTTGTCATGAATTTGATTTGTTGTATAAAGGATCTTATAATATTGAAAGATCTTCTTATGTGGAAGAAAATGTCACAGTTGAAGAGGTTGTTCATGATAATCAGGATGTTGAATGTTTACCTACTATTGTTTCCGATTATTATGGATTTGAAGATCATTTTTCTCTAGATATAAATCATGAAGATCAGTTTTCTTTTAGTCAGAGGGATCTTGAAATCAGTGAAGGAATCCTACAACTTTCAAATTTGCAGACAGAAGGAATTTGCAACACTCATGAGGAACTGAATTTGCAGAGATAATTTATTTTCAAGATGGAACAACAATAAGACTATAAGTATGATTCATATTTGGGACAACATTTGACAGTTTTTTCAGATCTTTCTATGGATTGAGATATAGATCATATTGGTGTTCATATTCCAAATCATTTTGAGAAAGAAGTAGTGGATGATTGTATAGATAACCACATAATTAAAGTTGTTCAAAATCATAATCTTTTAAATCCTACTATACCATCATCATATGATCACTTTTATGAAGAGGAAATTGTCATCTGTGATGATCAAGAATTTCTCTTGAAAGATCAAGGAGGTCATCTATTTTTTAGCAAAGGGGAATGCATACATAATAAGTCATTTTTTATGAATTAGTATGATTGTGATATTGGTTTTGAAGATCCAGTGGAAGCCTTACTAGAGTCATATCTTTCAGATTCTTTTAATTTTTCATATTTTATCATATCAATAGCACTTGTGGGTGAGAATGATTTCCTGAAGGGGTTTTTATGGCTACGATTATGCTTTTGTTATTATCTTCTAATCAGTGGCATAAAGGAGATTCTTTTAGTCATGAAGTTAATTGTATGGTTACATTGGAAACATGACTTTACTTGAGTCAACAACATACAATTGATTAAAGTAGGAGTGTGCATGAATAAGCTAAGTATCTGAGCATTTGTTTTCAGTTTTCAATAAATAAGAAAAGTTGCTCCCATTATATCAGGATATGGCAGAAAGTAAATATCATATATTGAAGGTTTGCAAAGGATTGGTTGCACAAGATAGATGACTCCATAGCCCTAGGATAAGACACTGAAGATGCTTGTCCTTGGAAGCTCACATGGAGCATGCCATCATCCGTGGAGCCAATGTTATCACATGAAGTTGTTAAGGGTCACATGTAGTTGTATGGGTCAATTCATCCTTAGGTTTTTTAAATTTTTATACATTAGTATTTTTGAGTTTTCTTTTGATTTCCTCCTTATGGTTTTCTTAGGTTAGCTAAAATAAATGAAAGATTGGAGGTTGGTCCATACATTTGACCCACACCTATGGTTTATACCCTTGGTTCATTTCCTATGGTTTATACCCTTGGTTCATCACATGATTAGGTAGCCATCACTATCATCTCCATGCCACCACTATTCTGACATGTCACTACCTCCATTATGTGCTTGAAACCCTCCACGTTGTACATTTACCTATTAGAGAGTCAAATCAAATGCTTTCTAGTACACTGCCAACTCATCAGGAGTTTTCGTAGCGCATCTTGAGTACACCCTTCCTCTTTATCATTATTGCATTTATGAAGTGGGTGTCATATCAATCTCATTGTTTTTAGCATCCATATTTTTAAAGGGAATGATTGAGATTTGGTCATTAATGATATCTAACTGTTTTATCAAAGATTTGAATTCTGCTCCTAGTTCGACGCTACATAAACTCCTAGTCCAGACAAGCACTGTAGATTCTGCTACAAACTGGCTGACAAAGGGGAATTGAAGGTTATAATGGTTGTAGGAAGTTTCATGCTATTTGAAGCACATCTACAGTCAAGCCGCGGTGTACAGGAACTCCTTGAGTCGTCTGAGCTCTGTTGAATATCAATTTAAGGCTCTGCTAAATTTTTGTAGCACTTGGCACTGCAAATTGTGGATCCCTTTACCAACCAACCCCTTTACTCTTGCTATCACCAAATTATCAGCTTATCTGTAGTTTTTTCATCCTATTCCACTGCAATTGAACAAATCCTTCTATAAGAGATGTCGTTCCTATCTATTGCTTGGCCCTTGTTGTTTTTGCTACAAACTTTGCTACTAATTGTACCACAGATCCCCTATTCCAGCGCTACAAACCTGTGTCAAAATCATATCATTATCCTCAGATCACATAGCCTGCATCAAATCTTTTCCTTTAAAGTTTCAATTGATATTTCAAATTTCAAATCTATCTACGCTGAAAGTTTAAAGAGGCTTGTTGATTTTAATGATGATGACCTTGCATGATGGTGAAATGTTAGTTTGAAAACTTTGACAGTTGCTGCTTCCCTGCATATCCTTTTCCCTGAAGTGTTTTCTTCCTTTTCTTAAGCCATCCGATTTCTATTTCATTAGCTCAAAGAAATATTAATGTTCTAGCTCAAGCTGCAACAAGGAGAAGTGCAAAACTCAAGAGATGATATGGAGTGGCTAAAAGGCCCTCAATTTTGAAGAAAAGTCATCCATGCATTTTTGAAGTTTGGTGGAAAGTATCATGCTTACACCCTATCTGGAGGCATCTACAAGATTATACACCTTTGGCTAATTTTTTTTGGTATTTTGGGCTCAAAATGCACAAATCAGACAACTATGGGACACTTCGTAGCACCTGGCGCTACGAAATGCACTACATAATGTGTTGCGGAAAGTCTGTTCTAAGACTGTTGAATTGGTACTTTTGACTAGCTGACCTCTAAGAAGATTTCCGGGTGAACCAAGATGAATTTTCAAAATCAAAAGGAGTTTATTTTCAAGCATGAAACCATGAACATTAACCTCTTTTATTTTTCACATATGTGTCACATATTGGGATATTCGAAAGAATATTTGAGCCCTATTTTTTCAGTTTTCTTGATTTCCTGTTTGAGACATGTTTTTGCGACACGTATTCCGGCCAGATGGAGATTAATTTCAAGAAACCGAGAGAGGTTTTTTTGTAGAACAAGATTATATATAAAAACCGTTCTCATATTTTAAACAACTATTATATTTTGAGAATTACAAGTGGAATTGTGAAGTCTATTTTTCACAATTCCGCCTCCTGAAAAGCAGGAAATCAATTAAAACGTGCCATTCTCTGTTTGTAACTGTTTCTATTTTGGGAAAGGGGTTGGAGTTCGAATTGGTGAGATGGAAAGGAACTATAGTGATACACATTTCATGGTACAAGAGTATATTGGGGTTGGATTCATGAGCCAAGAGAGGCTAGAGGGAGTAGGAGCAATATTAGTTGCTCATTTGTAAGCTTGAGGGCCTATTTGTAATGACATTTTCTGCCATTAAAGATTCATGAGAGTTGTTATCAGATTGTCTACTTTGTTTTCCCACTTCTTTGTTATCTTCTTTCTTGAACATATTACAGGTTTTGAGGATCATAGTTTCCATTGATTGATGGATTCATGAACAACAAAGGATCTGTTGTAGCTTTCCCATTAAATCACTGTTCATTGTTTAAGAAAATATTTATCTATTGCAGAAAGGATAATGTATAATGGATGTTATTCCTTTTTTCATATTAACCATGCTTCTACTCACCATTATATATCTCTTTGTCTGATATACAATTTGATTTCCTTTGATCTATAGGATGTTATGACTCCATGCCCAATGGAATGCCTTTGTAGACCATTTTGTTGCCCTCTCCCTTTGTTTCCTAGTCTTGTTGATCCACCTACTCAATCAATTTTAATCCATTTACATGTTTATGGGTACTGGGATTATCCTCTAGCAATTCGAGGGTGACTCTCAGTGCTAACACTTTGTATATTTGACAGTGAACAACCATGCATGTGAGAGATTTATGAGGGTAATTTAATAGAAAAGGGAGAGGCTTTAGAAGGCCCTATTTCATGAGCATTTTAGAAAGTACCCAAATAATAGGAATGAGGTATGGTATCTTAGTTTTCAAAGGTTGAAGATAATTTCCCAATCATTCAATGGTAAAATTGGAATAGCTTTATTAGTAGGTATTGTGACCATGATGATCAACCATATAAATTGAGTTGGAATTTTTTTTTGAGATTAGAGTATTAGTTTATAGATGAGGATTGTACATATGTAGCTCGAAAGACTTAACTTAGTTCATAGACTTATGGGAACATTATGAACCGAGATTTCCTTTCTTTGTTAATTAGCTACGCATTTTCTTTCATAGGAAATTTCAAAATGATTTATGAGTTCTTTTTCTTTAAAACTTGATTTTTAAAATATTTCTAGCTTCAAGTTGTTTATCAACAAGAAAACTGAAGTCCATTCCGTTTTTCACTTACAAGTCAATAGTTCCTCAACATGTGAGTCGAAATGGAATAAGCATACATCCACTCTTGCCAATAATCTCACCTTACAAAATTCACATGATTTGGTGTTTGTTTAGTCAGATATTTATCTTCTCTTTGAAAACAACTAGAGTATTGAGTTGGAGCCACCTAAATGTGTGATGATGGTGTCTCCCAAGATGATGGTGACTATGATCGACTTGAGAATGAAAATAAAGTGCTAGATGACCTTACTTAGGGTGATCATGGTTAACCTAGAGGTTGTCTCAATGCGCAGTCCACTAGCAACAACAGATGATGCAAATGACATGGTTCAAGATGGATTTGATTTCTACTCTACTATGACTTGTACAAGGTCCAATGCCCCTTAGATTTTCTCTATGTTCTTGTAAATTTGACATTTTCCAAACTTGTTCATAATATAGTGTGCACATTATTATATTTATGTTGTTTTCTAGATCATAGAATGATGGATCTATTAAGATGTGAATATTGTGTTGTTTTACTTTGATCGAGGCTTTTAGTCAAGTTATGATGTGATTAATGTTGTCTAATTCATTTCAATGTGAAATTGTGAGTCTAATTTCATTTACATTGTGCAATGTATTTTTTGTTTTTTGGAATGAATTCTCGCGTGCTTTATGTGTGCTCATGCACACCAAGATGGAGAACATGTATCATTAGAGCCCTTGACATTTTGGAACATGTTGTGTATCTAATCAAATAACTTGTATAAACTGAAAATGACATAACATAAATAGTAATAGTGGTGACACCTACACACCCAAGGGTTATATAACACTTGTTAATCCAGATAAATTGAGGAATACATCTCTATGATTGGTTGTTATATTGATAAAAGACAATGAGATACATAAGATAGGGGGTAAAACCCTATTTAGAGAAATGAGATACATAAACCCTAAGCCTAAGTTTATGTCACATGTCTAGGCCTGTATTATATAAAGAAGGTCTTTGTATGTATATGACCTTATTTCAAAGATATTACTTGTTACAACAAAATCTAGCACCCACTAATATTTTAAAGATACTAATTGGACCGCTCCAACTTGCACAAAGATACTACTTGGACTGCTCCAACTTGCAAAAAGATACTACTTGTTACTCCATATGTGTGAATCCCAAGGTGGAGCAGTTAACTAATTCCATGAATAAATGTGCAAGCTGCCAACTAAGTGGAGTGCTCCAATGTGCAACCACGTCAATAAATATTCCAAAAAACCCTCTCAAGGTGGAAAAATGAGGGTTTGACAGTGTAAACCCTCTCAAGTGGCATTCCCATAAAATTGTGCACATGTGTGTAATAAATGATCCATACTAGCAAGAGAGGTGGAGAAACATAATGGTATGACCACATGTCAAATATAGCAACTAAGGTAGGCTGCCATCAGATCATAACCTTCAATGCATAGAAACCCTCTATAAATGTGCAAGGAAATAATCATCCTCATCTAACTCCTCATGGGTGTGCCCACCTCTAAGAAACAACAAAATAGTCTCCACCATGTCGTAGATCCGTGTGCAACCCAACAAACTCCAAGACCAAGGTGATGGCCCCTCCACTAAAAATAGATGACAATAAAATAATGTGATCTACATCCACATATGTGACAATGAAGGGGTGTACTCCAAGGTGTTATATTGTGCAACATAAATTTGTTTTTCCTAGTCAAAACCCACCATGGTACAAACATAACAAAATATCATAAGTTCTACCTAGGCTTGGACCTAGGGTGCACCACCAACAAGAGATAGATGCATCAATAATTCATCTTAAGACTTAGAAAAGGATAGATCACCTTGAAAACATGTAGTACCCCTCCCCCTCAACTCAAACTTCAGATATAATGCGTCAATGAGGGTACTACAACATCCAATACACGTCGCCTCCTACGTGATGTATAGCAATGTCACAATGTTATATCACCTAAGGGAATCTCATTGCCACACAATACCATAGGAAATAAACATAGGAAAAGAGAAAATTCCTAATGATAAATTAAGCGTGTCACATCATGTAGCAACAAGGGGACCATCTAGAACACCCCTTCTGTAACAAACATAATAATGAATAATTATATTATGAAAATATGTAAGGATGTGTCTTATCAAAGAGACACAACTCTTCAAGTGAAAGGGCACCTTGCCTAGGGCCCTCATTGTAACATGAGACACAAAATACATGAG
>JASDQU010750921.1:4468-18035 GCA_032191745.1 Picea mariana
GATGCTCTAAGGACTCATTTTGCAGTTCCAGTGCCTTGCTGTTGGGCTATGGAGTCATTATTAAGCCGCAAAATAAAAAATGAAAACGAACAAAGAAACAAAAGGACAATATTTACAAACAAAGGAGCCATCTGAGGCTCAAACAAAACATTTCTTCAGAAAATGCCCATTTACTGGGCAATTGAAAACCTCTTCACCCTCCAAATCCTGTAGCCGACATGTGTTATTTGAGAAAACCTTAGATATTTTAAAGGGCCCGATCCACAGGGCCTCAAATTTGCTGTGTTTGCCCTTATGTTGCTTAGGAGCATCCCATCTCAGCACCAGGTCTCCTATCTGGAACCGCACCTTCTTGGCCTTCTTATCGAAAACCTGCTTGATCTTTTGCTGATGGTCCTGAATTCTGTCCATTGCCTTCTCTCTGGCCTGCTAAACCTCCACTAGCTGATGAATCCTTCTGATCATGTCATCAGGCTCCTCCTGATGGTCCTGGAGGAATTTTTTCTACATGAATGGCTAAATGAGAAGGGAAAACAGCCTCCGCTCCATAGACTAATTAGAAAGGAGAGACGCCGATAGATCTCTTTGTGGTCACTCGGTCAGCCCATAGAGCAAATTTTATTCTGGAATGCCAGGCCTTTTAGTTGTCTTCTAACAACCTTTCGATGCTCCTTATCAGGATTTTGTTGGAGGATTATGCTAAACCATTGCCCTGTGGATAGTACGGGGTGGAGTGAATCAGTTTGATCCCAAATTTATCATAGAACTTAGCTAATGACTCAGCCCTGAAAGCGGCTGCGTTATCAGTGACAATCTTACTTGGGTAGCCGAATCTTGTGATGAGATCTTCTAGGAATCCAGTGATTACCTTGTGGAAAGCGCTCCTGGTGGGGATAGCTTCAATCCACTTTGTGAAGAAGTCAGTAGTGGTCAGGATCCATTTGTGCTACCCACTGGAAGCAGGGTGAATTTCTCCAATGAAATCTAGGCCCCATTGCTCGAAAGGTCCTAAAACCACCACAGGATTTAGCGGCAGAGACTTCAGCTGCTGCTTTCCTGCAAATTTTTGACATTTGATGCAGGCTCTGACCCTTCTGCAGACGTCAGTGAACACGGTAGGCCAGTAGTATCTAGCCCTGAGGATTTTGTGGGCTGTAGCCTTCCAAAAATGGTGCCCTCCACACAGGCCGCTGTGAAATTCAGCCATGATCCTGTCCGCCTCTTGTGGATTCATGCATTTTAAAAGCACCCCCAGGGGGTCTTTCCAGTATAACACTTGATCGATCAGGCAGTATCTGACTGCCTGGAGCTTCAGAGATCTTGCTTTGTTTCTTTGCAGGCTATCTGGAGGCCGCAACCTTTGCAGAAAATATATGACATCCTTATAGCAAGGACATCGAGCCAATGGGGGTTCCCTTTGAGGGTCTCTTTCAGACAGCCGACCCTGCTGAATTCCTGAGTATTCGTTGATGAAACTTATCCCCAAATCTTGGCAATTGGCTTCAGCCAACAGCTTGGCTAAGCCCTGACCTTTGATCAATTTGGTAGGCTTTATTTCTAGGTCAAATTCCAGAATCTTGGCTATCCACTTACTCCTTCTCCCATCTATGTCAGGCTGGATAAGAATGTCTTTAACAGCAGCTGAGGGGACATAAGCGATGATTTTTTACTGCAGAACATAGACTCTAAATGCCTTGAGAGCCTTTACCAGGGCATAGGCCTACTTCTCCATAGTGCTATACTTGACCTCGACATCTCTTAATGCTCGGCTGAAATAGGCCACGGGCTGCTCTAGCCCAATCTTGTTTGTCTGTAACAAAACAACAACCACCGTGTTGGGTGAGGCAAAGGAGAAAATAAGGAAATCCTTTGAGTAATTGGGACTAATAAGCACAGGGGCTTCAGTCAAGGCCTTCTTTATCTTCTCAAAGGAGTGTCGTGATTAAGAAGTCCACCTCATTTCATTTCCTTTCCTTAGCATGGCTGTTATAAGCTTTAACTCCTCAACAAACTTAGGCACAAACATCCTCAGAAAATTTATCTTACCAAGGAAAGATTGGACCTCCTTCTTGGACCTCGGGATTGATAAGGCTTGTATCGAATCAACTCTGTTAGGATTGATCCTTACTCCTTCCACTGATACTATGTGGCCTAACAACTTTCCCTCCTACATGGCGAACGAAGACTTCTTAGGATTTAATGAAATGTCAAAACTGCTGCATTTCAGAAAAACCTTCCTGAGATGGCAATGGTGTTCTTTATCAGATTTTGAAAACATTGTGATGTCATGTAGATAGACGACCACAAATTTTTCCTTTTCCCCAACGAAAGCTATGTCCATGGCATGCTGAAAGGTTGCCCCTACATTCATTAATCCAAACGACATCTTGGCATACATGAATGTGCCCCATGGAGTGGTGAATGTCGTCTTTTCCCTGTCTTCAGGCAGAACAAAAACCTCATTGTAGCCAGAGAAACCATCAATCATGGACATCCTGGATGCTCCTGTTACCCTCTGCAATATGTGTTCCATCTTTGGCAAAGGGTAGTTATCCTTTCGTGAGCTCCTGTTCAAGTTTTTGAAGTCTACACAGAGCTGGATCTCTCCATTCTTTTTCCTTACTGGTACCAGGTTGGCCACCCACTCTGAATATCTCACTGGTACAATGATCTGAGCTTGAAGCAGCTTCTTCACTTCCCTCTCCATGATAGGTAGCAGCATAGGATTGATCTGTCTCAGCTTCTGCCTAAATGGCTTTGCCTCCTCCTTTAATGGGATCTTATGTTCGATGACAGAAATGTCATATGTTTTGAGGTCTTCGTAGGTCCAGGTGAAAACATCAGCAAATTCCCTCAAAAGTCCAACGTTCCAACCTTTGTTCCTTTGTCAGACTTCTCAACATTTTGACAAACCTGGTCTTACTCTCGGTGCCAATGTTGCACTGAATAGTACCAGCATCATCTGCTGAGATCTCCCCTTTTAAAGCCACATCATTCCCATCAAAAAGCCTTTCCAAAGGAACTAGTGCTCTTGGAATATGATTGTTGGGCAGCTGCACAATGTTACTCTCTGCAATCTTATTCAGAAAATGATCCCCATCAAGCCTTTCTTCAGAGACAGAGTCTTGGTCGATATGCATCTCTGAAAATTCTTCGAAAGTCTCCAAGAACTTCTTGATCTCGAGATCATCCTCGAATACCTTCCAATGTTTAACGTTGTCAGGTATGGAGGGCCTGTATTTTACTTCTATATCATATCTGAATTTGGGCGGCGAGGGTACTTTGAAATTGCTTGCTGATGTAGCCAAGGAATCTGCCATTGTGTTCTCCTCTCTTGGGATGAAATAAATGTTAAACGCTGAGAAGAAACTGTCAATTAGGTCCCATACCTCATTTCTGTAACTCCTGAGTCGAGGATGCTTAGCCTGATAAGTGCTTCTAATCTGTTGGACCACCAACTCTGCATCTCTGAATACTGCTACTTCCTAAATTCTCATTTCCCTTGTGGCTCTTAATCCTAGTATAAGAGCTTCATACTCTGCCACATTGTTGGTAGCTTCAAATTCTAATTTGTATGACAGAGATATGGTTTCCTGAGCTGGTGACACAAAAACCACCCCAGCTCCAGTGCCTTCCCTGGAAGAGGCTCCATCAAAGAACATTTTCCAGATGGGGGTGATGGAGGGAGTAAATTTAAGGGAAATGGTGGGCTACTTTATGAGTTTGAGAGGAGGCTCGGGGGCATGGGTGAGTTGTAGTAAACTGGAGCCTAAATCAGTGTCCAAGGCAAAGATGGGATGGTTGGTAGGGTTGGCTTCATCGCTGCTTATATAGGCTAGTTGGGCTTCTCTGTATATCCTTCTATGCTCCCCTCCAAACACTGCGATAGTAGCATATGTGAGGTCCATATGCAAGGTTCCCCCCAGTATTTTTATCCACGACCTTGATAACAACATACCGAACTTGGGGGGGACATCAGATACTACGATATCCATGACCACGCTTTTCATGGGCAACTGAAACAAGGTCACGACCAGGTCTTTGATAACTCCTAGACATTGAACCTTCCTGAAGTCAAAGGAATAGATGTCATGATAGGCTCGGGTGACTTCTAGTCCTAACTCTTCCATGACAGTTTTGGGCATAAGGTTGTGAGAAGCCCTCGAATCCATCAAGCAATTGTGCAGTACCTTGTCATGTATGTTTAGGGAAGTGTAGAAAGGAGGGGATGAATCATTCCTGTCTTCTACCATAGGACCTAGAATAACTGCAGGCTTTTCATCTTACAAGTTGATGGAGTCTGTGGGAAGGCATAAGGCTTCAGACTGTAATAGCTCAGAGAAGCATTTATTGAATTCTTCATGTTTAATTATCTCGGTCAGGGGCACATGGATTCTAATCTTTTGAATTTCATGCTTGAAATTAAAAGAAGATGTAAGCTTAGTGATTTCTCTTATTTCGGGAACATGACTCTGAATTATGGGAGAGAGGGGTTGAGCCTTCTTACCTCTGTGATTGTCTGTTGCTTCATTAGCAGGTTTCTCTGTTCCAGTGAACTACTCAGGAGCATCATGTATTGTTGTATTTTTCTTGGACCTCAGGTTATACCTGCCTTGGCTGCCACTAGCCTTATCGCCCTTGCTTAATTCATTTAGCTGACTGTCCATGAGAGACTCCTCGTAAGATGATTGAGTGAGATGAGAAAAAGGAGGAGTGTCTCCGAAGCAATGGATTTCAGGATCAAGTTCCTGTGCTCCCTCTTGTTCCTCCTCGGCCACGAAATTGTTTTGAAAAGGAGCTTGAATCTTCTGGTTGTCTCTGTCTCTTCCCCTTTCTCTCTGCATAGTCGGGGGAGCTATATTGTTTGGCCTCCTGAAACCACCTTTGTTTTCGGCATTTTGAGGACCCTTGTACGCTTGTCTTCCCTCCACCTTCATTTTCTCCATTTTTGCAGACAGAGACTTCACCAGCTTGGTCAATTCGTCCACTTGAGGGTGGGGCACCGATGGGCCAAAAGTCGAAGCTAAGGATCTTCCCTTTCTCCTGTCTGCGTCAACCTTGTTCCTTAGTTTGTCAGCTGCTAACACATTAGATTCCACCTCTATGGCTGCATCTTGCATTTGAGCTAAGGAGGCAGCTCTTCTTTCTCTCAATAAAAGACAGAAATCGGGGCCAAACGCACTAGCGTAAGAAATTTTGGCTGAGGCTTCTGAGGGCTTTATTTCAGCAGGAATCTTATTATACATCTTATTGAATCTTTTGGAGAAGTCAGAGATAGACTCTCCTTCCATCTTCTTCAGAGACCCAAACTCTGTCATGTAATACATGAAATCCTTCCTATCGCCCCACTGCCTCAGGAAAGCACTATCTAGGGCTTCGATCCCAGCAATAGATCCGGGGGCCAATCCTCTAAACCATTTCCTCACCTTGCCATCCAGGCTCTGGACAAAGACTCTCATCCAAACGCCTTCATTTTCAATGTTGAGGTTGTCTCCGTAACTGTAGAAAGAAGCCAGGTGCTCTTCCGCAGTTACGTCCCCTTCCCTGGTGAACTTGGGCATGTATTTCAGGTAATCTCCAGCTGGGAGGGGATTCATAGGATGAGGTAGGATTAAGGGAGTGTATCGGGCAGCGACTATGGCGTCCATTCTATTCAGAGAGGGATTAGCACCAGCCATTGGAATATTAGGTGAAGAAGGACTTGGAGGAGAAGGAGTTCGCGAAGGGGCTACTGGGAATGAGTCCCGAAGTGGAGTGGGAAACAAGAGGGAATTTAAGGAGAAGGCTAACGAGCTCAAGTCAACCGGTGCTTCTCTTTGCACAGGAGTAGTAAAGATAGGAGTGGGGAAATCTTCTGTAGTCTCGGGTCTACACCAAGGTACAGCTTCATAGGAGAGGGGAGTGGCAAGGATTTCTCCCTCCGATACTAGACCAGGAGGGGAAAACTCAGCAGGAACACTCCCGAAATTCAGGAAGCGAGAAACTTCAGAAACATGTCTGTTAAGAAACTGAGGAGGAGAAAAAGGAGTTCCCACAGAAGGATATGGTGGATTACCTAGTTCGATTGTGGAAGCTTCTTCTTCAGAGGCCTTTCCCTTCCTAAGCACCGCCTCTGGATCCGTTTCAAGTGTAGCTAGAGGCAGTTGTGGATGAGACCGTGTATGCCTGCCTCTGAAAACAACAATTAACATGGCAGGTTCACGCCAGTGGGGTCGTCACAATGGAGTCGCCAGGTGCACAGCAGCAATCTTGATAATTTTGATATTTGATGCACCTTCAAAATTAGTTAATCATTGTCATTCAATCCTGGGGAAAATATTCAACTTCGTCCCCGGCAACGGCGCTAGAAATGTTAGCGTCAGAAGTCACTCCTGGATTGCTTGCAGGAGCAGAGCCCAATGCCCATCAGTTTTATGTCATGATTCGTTTAATGGGGCGATCGAATGGATAAAGACTCAAGAAGATATAGCTTTAACTAAGGAGACCGGGCCTGGTATGTAGAAATAAAGGGAGGTCTTGATCCAACTTCTGTCAGTAAATGGATTAAAGGGTGGTAGATGGAAGACTTATGAGAAGGGCGAGCAAGACTGCCTCGGGCGACAGGCCTTCGGAGGCTTGAGGGTGAAAAACTCAGAGGCCAAGATCCTCTTGGTCTAGAGCTTCAAGGAGCTGAGGGCTAACTCAACTGAATCCGTCAATTCCAAGTCGTTTCAGCGTTGAGAAAATCACAGGAATTGATTAGAAACAATGCAATTATTACAGTGATCCAACCTACATCATCCTATAACAGCTACAACTCGATTGGATCCTCCAATTCCGAGTTGTTCTAACACAGTAAACGAAGAGGTGAAAAGAAGCTGACATCCATAAAGTAAGAAGTCTCAAATGCCTTGTACATTAACCAGAGCAACCAGCGCTTCATCAAAACTTTACAACCCGGAGCTTTGCTCAACCATCGATCCTTACAAAATACAAAAACTGAGTCTATATACTCAGGAAAATTCGCCTCACAGAGGCGTGCCCAGTTACCCAAGGCTTGGTGTCCCTTCAGTCAAACTCGTACTGATATCTTTCTTCAAGCGCCACCTTAACTACGCATGGCTCCTGCAAGGAGGGTAGCTGAGCCATTAAGTGTTGGGCTAGCGTGCACCAACTTCTCTGTCTAGTCGAGGACTTTGGCATGGATTCTTTGGAAAAATCGGTACACATGACCTCTTCGAGCAGACCGCTTGCCAGACCCTCCATTCCCCACACTTAATGATCGAAAGGAGGCTTCAACCACCCAATCTCATCTTCATTTACTCCAAGCAAAAACCAAGATCGAGGTCGCATCAGATGGGACATGGAGATCACGATTATCTTTTCGGCGATCAGACCTGACACCTTTTCTCCCTTTTTGCACAGTTCCTTTCTTTCTCAGTGACCACGGGCTGTGACCCTGAGTTTATTCCCAAAGCACTTTTGGCGTTCACGAATGGAAGGAGTTAATCCTTGCTCATTCACAGTTGCGATGGGCGAAACGCCGAGGCGGATCAATTGGGCGCCACGCGTCCTCGAAATCTGACGGTCCTAAACTCACCCGATGCTGCTGTGGGCCCCAGGTCCTGGACGCTCTCGCTACTTCGCGCATCGGGGATACGGGGGAGCTGCTCCTTGCGCTTCGAAACTGCGATGGGCGAAAAGGCGGGGAGCTTAATCGCGCGCCAGGTGTCTGCTTCAGATGGACGACCGAGACTGCCCCTTGATACTGTGGGCCCGACCCTGGGTGCTTTCGACGCTTCGGGGTTTGGTGTTTCGCGATACAAAGTGATACGAAACTTTTACCCTTTGAACTTGCGATTGCCGAAAACCGACGCGGCTAGATCTTGTGCCACGCGTCCTTAATATGAATGGACGAGGGTGCATTAGTTATTTAAAAGGGAGCCGCCCTCATTTACAGGCTCGCTTGTCGTGACCTGGTGCTAGGACCGTGGGCTCAGCCCCAAAGGTGCTTTCGGCATTTCACCGATCGGCGATTTGAATTGCAATGAATGGGAGGCTCCTTGTTTCCGAAAACACAGATCCTCGATACGCCAACTGGAAGCCACCTGTCCCAATTGGATCGGACGACCCAGATTTGACCTGAATTATTGGAGCTATCTCTTGCGTTAAATCTCGGGCAACTTGGCAGCCCCGAAATCCCGATGACCATCGATCATCTTTATAGGTGGATCTCAGTGGCTGTCAACAACACTTCGCCCACTCGCTCGAATTGTGACTGGAAAAGAGGTTCCTCCACGCTGTGCTTGGACACTTCCGAGGCAACCTGCAAACCTGGATACCTTTGTGCCCCGAGACAAAAATTGTTGCTAACAATTACAACAAAGCTTTTTAACAACATTCACTTTAAACACTTCACACTTACATGATATCATAATATTAATTAGAAAATCTACATATATAACACTCTTACATATTTTAGGAACCATCAACTTAGTATACTCACATGATTATTATTATTAAATATAAATTAAGATTACAGCAAATCCTTTTAACAACATTCACATGATATCATAATATGAATTAGAAAATCTAAATATACAGCACTCTTACATATTTTGGGAACCATCAACTTAGTATGCTCACATGATTATTATTATTATTAAATATAAAATATAAATTAAGAATATTATTATTATACAAATTAAAAGTAACTTAACATTAGATTTTTTTTTGAATCTTTGTGTTTTCATTTCAGTTTGCTGAATAGTTTAAATTTAAAAAAAATATAGAATTGTGGATATTATTGTTTAATGTGCTTAGATGGATTAAAAGTTTTTCAAATCCCTGAATCCAACCATTTAAATAATACAAAATTATATTTTAAATTTAACTTACCAAAAATTAAAAAAAAAAAACACCTATAAATTATGATCTCATGGTAAAGCAGCAGAAGAAAATCAACCTTCAAACAAAATATGCATCAGTTCTCTACTGCAACTCTCATAAAAAATAATTGATATTCGGGAATTTCCCTTTTCCAGGTACAGCGTCCATTCAACCTAAATTTGGCGGCCAAACAATTTTTGAGGTCCTAGTTGCATCAAACATGATACCTGAATCCATCGTTAATTGTTGAAGCCTGCACTGTACATGTCGAACATATATAAAGATCGTTGTCAGCGTATATCTCACTGGTGCAGCTATACACACTCCGATTACAAGAACGCAAGAAAATGTTTAAAACACTGAGGAGATCGCATAATATCATGGCGAGGCCTCTACGTTGAGATCAAAACTTTCAGCAGGGAGGTTATTATATGTATCCTTCCAGAAAGGAGGCGTTTTAAGATTGTTAGCAGGTTGAATGCTTTGTCTTACCTTTTTCTCAGAGCTCGAAGAACTGCATATACCAGTTTGTGCAGGCACGGTATCCTTAGCTGCAGATACACAGAAATCTTCCCACTCGAAGGAGGGTATCCACGGCGATCTAGATTTGATAACTTTAACATCCAAGTTTTCTGCTGGCATGCATACAGCCTCCCAAATACCCAAGTCCGTGACGTTATTTTTCATATATCGAATTCTATCCATCAAAGCCAAAAATTCCTCGAAATCGTCTCCAGCATTCTCCATTGCCGTCCGCTGGCGTTTGGCCTCTACTCGATCTGGCTCAGTATTTGAGGCCTCTTGTTGGCCAGATGCACTTGATTCCATGTCGAACAATCGTTTCGTTCCCTCGCAAGAGGCCATGGATCCAATATAAATACTTAATCGAAGTTCAAACACCCACAGATGGAACTAGCAGTGGTATATATAGAGTCGAATAACGAAATCACAGGATGAAAAACCTTCCTGTTGCTGCAGCGGCCATGACCCAATAAATTAAAGGCAGAGCAGCACGCAGCCCACTCAAATCACGTGGAAAACCTGATACGGAACATTTTATATAAAGAACGGCTTACATAAAACGTGTAGACATGGTTTAATCGAGAAAGAAATTTGGCAGAAAAAGTACAGAAAAATTCGAGAAAAAATTACGAAAAGGTCGAGGGAGACCGCAAACTTGAGCGGATTACTACAGGACTGCGAGTTATTCGCTTTCTTTTTTAACGAATTTAATCAAACAAGGGATTCACTGTTTCTGATGCTTTCATCATGAAAAAGGCATCTATCACACGCGAATCTGGAATAAGTAACGTCGTGGAGAAGCCGTTTCCACAAGAACTTGGCCGAAGAGTAGATCTTTGGGCAATAAATATTAGATCGCATGCAAACGTATCAAAATTTTTGCTTTTATATAGGCATTTGAAATCCGAGACGTTTAACATGCGGATTGTACGACCTTTCTTATAGAAAGATGAAAAAGATGTCACTATCAGCGATCAAAATTCAACACGTCACAGCCCAGGAGAGGGGTCCAGCAAGTCTTAGAAGGGTTATTAAATAATTCAACGTAAAAAAAAATTAAATTTAAATTTTTAAAAATTATTTCGGAAATGTTAAAATAAACCTAAAATTTTCTAGGAAGGGTAATATTTTAATTTGCCAGTCATTAAAATTTGTAGGTTATGGTTTACCAATTAAAAATTTGTCGGTTACGGTTTACCAATTAACACTCCACTCACATTAAAATTTGCTTGTTACCAATTAACATTCCACTCAGCACTGGTCAGTGGTGTACAATGTACACTGTACAGGTAGATAAATGTTGCTTCGTGTGAAATTGTGGTAACATTGAAGTTTGAACAAGTTCCCTTCGAGAATCGAACTGTAATACTGGGGTTTTTTCATTGAATTTTCCGAAGAAGCTGGCTAAGGAGGAAGAAAAGGCTGTCAAGTCCACATTACTAGCCTTGCCCGCTGCTGCTGTCTACGACCTCCTGTGACCTGTCGATTGGGGTAAGGAACCCGAGCTCTTTACTTTATTTACTACTATATATGCGTATATGTTCTTCAATCTTTTGCAGCTGCGAACAAATTAAGCAGTTTCATACAACCAAAAAAGTTTTTGAAATAACGTATAGTAGCACCATAATCTTACACAACATTTGCAAAAGACACCCAACTGTTGATCACTGTAGTAGTTTCATGCCTTGGAAGCTCTTAGTTCTTTTAGCACTACAGAGGTATTGGGTAGTTATCCAGGGTTTTGCTCTGCCTGGTAGTCGCAACCAACTAATGCATGTGATTTAATCCTAGGTCCTACCATAAAGCAATACTAAGTTAATCAAATACTATTAGATTTTCCATACTTGAAAATTTTTCCCTTGAATTATCAAACGGACGGATGACAGAGGGCCACTCCACAACATGCAATTAATCTGTCCTCTGCTATTGGTGACGATGAGGCAAACTGAAAATTTCCATCGAAGGGCATGACCCTGTATGGATGAGTTGAAGCTTGAGAGGGTGGTGGGAGTAACCCTACTTAATAAACTACAGCAGGTGTATAAGCCTTGCCATTAGATGAAGATAAAGTAGTGCAGGTGAGGAATCTAGATTGCCGAGTCGTGCCAACCAGTAAAGCCATGGAACCCAAATGCTATGCTAAAAGCTACCACTTAGATAATAATTAGGTTGGGTTATCTCTGTAACCGGGAAATATGTCGAGAATTCATCGACGGTTGGAGAATGTGTAATAAAATGTGGAGTCGATAGGGTAATGTGGGTGCCATGATACACGACCTTGTCACTGTGAATCCCACTGATAGCGTAGTATTGCTTTCTTTCCGTGTTTGTGTAGAGCATTGTAAGCTATAACAGACATCAGTTGAGGTTGGCGATTCGGTGGCTTTTGACGCTTATGGGCTAGATCTCTTCATGCTTTCTTCTCCACATTCAACTCTTGCCTCATACTTTTCATGCTTTCTTCTCCACATTCAACTCTTGCCTCATACTTTTCATATACGAGCTGGGTTTTATTAAATTCCTAGACTCTTCTCTGATTATTGTTCATATTCAAGCCTTATGCATTCAAACTTGCTATATATATAGATCATATAAGCATTAGAGAGGCTTCAGGCAAGGAATCAGAGTTCGAAACCCTAGGGTGTTTGTATTGGTTTTTCTCTGACCATTTGAAGTGGCGGATTTTGTTCAAGTTTCTTTGGTCATGGGATTCACTATACCAAGACTGTTGTTTCATGTAGCAGTTACATTGTATTATATAAAGACTACCATGTGTTGGGATCTTCATTTTGTTGGGCTACATGACTCTGGAGAACCAAACAACTCTTCCTGGTGAGATTTCCCTGACATCAATTCCTCTTCTGTTCCTTCGATCTCTGCCGATATGATTAGAGACAACTTGCCTGTCGTTACATTCGAGAATCTTGCAGAGAGATTCTTTGAGTCGATAGGGGGTGATCTCATGTGTACCATCTATTTGAACTCGTTCGAGGAAGAAGAGCATATCAGAGAATTGTGTAATTGCCATCATATATTTCACAAGAATTGTCTGGATAAGTGGCTTGATCATCGTCAGACGACATGCCCTCTCTGTAGATCTTTCCTTTTGCCGGAGAGAATACTTGATACAGAGGTGAGTAAATCGTGGGTTGTCGATCATATCGCTTATATCTTCGATGAGGATTTAGCGATTTCGTCATAACGGAGAGAATTTTCAAGGAAAAAACCGAATTGTGTATGATGTATATGTTAAAATAGATTAAAATTTATAGACTGATCTGTCCATAACGGGATATGATGGTAGCAGTCTGTGATGGATTTAAGTGGCGTCAATATATGATTTGGGGTTTAGGGCGGTTTCCAGGCTAACAAAAATTATAGCCAGAAAAACTATCATTAGATCTGCATTGATACTTGAAGTTACAATAATTATAGAGTCAACAACCACTCGCCAATTTTGACACGACATCACCTACTTATCATCTGTCTTCATGATGCATAGAAACTTCCATTAATATCCTGTTCAGTACCGTCAGAGTACCTACTCCCAGAGGTTTAAAACTTATTATGTCTTTATCCATGAAGACCTTTCCTCCTCCTCCTCCTCCTCCACTTTCCTCTTATAAAAATCAAGTGAAAGTGGTAAACCCCTGTTGTTTCTTTCAAAAAATTAGATCTTTTGATCCATTTGAAATGGTGAGGCTGGACCGTTAATGGAAAACAGTAATCATTATGAGTTTTTCACACTCCCACGACTACAGAAATGCTCAGTAGCCCTTCTTAATGACAATATATGGCATGCACATGGTGCACTGTTAAAAGAAAGAAGAAATCTCCCAAGTCCTTTGTCTCATTGAGCAAGTCTATCAATGCGAGTCCATGATCACAAGAAAACATAAGTAGTTGTTGAATCTCTTCACTGCTTTAATTGTCAGTGGCACCATCCTTATCTGCTCTCCTTTACCTTCGGAAGCTTCCAGCGTCCTAACTCAATGTACAACAGTTCGTGCCATCCAATTTGTCTCATAGCAGAGAATTTGGTCATGGTCAAATATTATTGGTAAGAAAAACCTAGAATTAGGTTAAATGTTATTGGTAAAGTTTACCTTCCAGTTACAGTTTGATCAAATGTTATTTGTAAATTTTTTGATTCAGTTGGAGTTTTGATGCTAAAGTT
>JASDQU010750921.1:27575-38006 GCA_032191745.1 Picea mariana
ACTATAGAACACAAATCGGAAGAATGGGGTAGCTTATCTCTAAAGAGAAAGAGACGTTGACTATGGTTCATTCACAACAAGATTTACATCATACTTCATTGCATGCTTAAAGGGCCTCCTTCTATGAGAGAGTGAGAGGAGAGCAATTCCCAAATTCATGTGCAATAAATTAGTCTAAGTTTATAAAATGCTATAGGCATGTAAACGAATAGGACTTCCATGGCGGTAACCCATTCGAGTACTACTATAGTCCGAGCGTGGTTAACTGTGGAGTTCTAATGGGATTCGGTGCATTAACAGTATGTTGTAAGCATGTACATAAGACCACTAGGAAATCATTACATGATGTCTGTAATTAACAAATAAAGATGACATTACATTCCATTCCCCATCAAAAGAGTGAATATCATGGTTTATCAAAACCATATTCTTGAAATTTTGATTTAGTGGAAAAGGTGGATGGCCACCAAGATCCACCTAGATCACCAACGACGCAAATGACAAGTCAAACGTAGTTTGTATGCAAAAGTTATGAGTGGTCAAAGTTCAAGTCAAACAAGGAAAAAGTCAAAGGGAAGAGTCAAAGGTGACATGTGTCACCACTACAAGTGTGACACGTGGCACATGATCATACAACCATATAGGTGATGTGGCACTCTTACATGGTGACACATGGTAGGAAGGTGACGTGGCATGATAGGTTGGCATCTAATTGGGAAAATTGTATAGTCTAAGTGGACCAATTTTTCATTGACATGTTGCATGGATAAGCCAATGAGAGGTTGCCACGTGGTGATCTCCCATTGGCCCTTAATGGTTAAAGTTTAGCAAAATTAAAGGGGTTGACGAGGGTTGAACACATGACCACCATAGTAGTACTTACCCATAGATGTTGTGGATTGTATTTAAAATTGTATTAATGTTTATATGGAGGAAAAAAGGGTCAAGGGTCTAATCCTCAAACCCAGATCATATGTAATGTGATATAAGCATGGCCTGAGATACGGGGGGCTAACGAAATATATTCCACGCATATAGTATATTCCATATGTTATAAAAAACAACAATATATACTATATATATATGATCCATTGGTTTTGAACCCTGAACCTTCCTCCCAGCCAAAAACTTACCATAACCTTTGCTAACCACTATGTCGAATGTGTTTCTGTTATAAAAACCCAACAAAAGGTATTAAATGTGAATGCCAACGTCAATGTGGATTTCAAGTATGGTTTGGGCCCATACCCTATTTAATGGCATGTCGATCGAGATAGATTCACATTCATTGATGCATAGTTATGTCCCAAAGTGCATTCCCAAGGGTACAAGGACTTTGAGGTACATCGTAAAGCATGCTGAGAGGTCCCTTGACATAATTTTAAGAACTTTATACTCATTTTTCATGATTTTTCGCAAGGAATCCAACGATGAATTTCATTTCTGTATTTGAGAAATATGTAAAAAGATCATTGTAAAACACAAGCATTTCAACATTAATAAAAAGGTCTGTATTGGAAGCGGACCCAAAGATGTAGCCCAAATTGGGTGAACTTCATTGTCAAACTTGTTTATGTGATTTCATTATTGTTGTTTCTTTTGTGCTCAATTATTTGCAAGTTATTTATCATTAAAGTGTATATGGTTAGAAAAGTATTTCACATGTCAATTGTAAAGAGTCAAGTGATAATTATTATTTCGAAGATCAAGTAGATGTTTTGTAATGTACCTGATCTGGAACCCTTGATAATTGTACATATAGACTGGTGAGTCAATTGGTACCAAGTGTAAATGCATGAACATTTAGGTTGGTGATTTGTTAGCATTAAGTTTTGGTATTGTGCACATCAGAGTAGTGCACAAAGAAGTGTTATCGAGACAGAGTGTGCACACTTTTGTGCATTGAGCACACCTAGGTAAGTGTGCACATTGCGCAATGTTGCGTCCATGAGAATGAATGGATATGTATGTAGGTTGGAGAGCCTATGAGATTATGAGGATGGTGAGCGTCAATGCATATAAGCCAGTGCACTTATCCATGTAATTATGACCATGATTATAAATATAATGCTGCATCGTATTAGTGTACGTAGATTGACTCAGAGGAAAAGAGATGGGGGGATGACTCCATCGAAAAAGGGAAAAGGGGGGAATATTATAATAATATTTATGAAGAGTGTAAAGTATAATGTTCTTGATATGTTTTTATCATAAGTTCCAAAGGGTAGGGAAGGGGTCACCAAGTGGCTTAAAGCTACTTTTAAAGGTGACAAGTGTCAAGTGGAAGGAATTCAATATACATTGTTGGCCTTAGTGTATTTTGGGGGGATTGCATTATTATTCATGTTATCGGGCTCTCGTGAGCAGAAGGGGTTAAGATTGTATGGAAAATCTGATTATTACCTTATCTGCAAAGAGAAGCCTGTAAGGAGTTATGGTGCTATAATCTGATTTTACCATCGTGGAGATGGGTTGACAGACCATGAGCAGTCTCTCTAGATGAGAGATTGGTTGTTGAGAAGTGGTTGTCAGACCCGTGAGCATATTATCTAGGTGAGAGTATTGTTGAGAATTATTCCTTGGTGCACTGAGCATTAGTCACAAAGTCCAAAGGCTTCATGTCCAACCTGTTGTTGGTAACCCTAGAAAGGGAAGTGGGGAAACCAAAGGAATGTTGAGCAAATAAGGGGAACACTTCCATAGGTTTGACAGGTGCCTAGGGAATGAGGGATTCTGGGTTAGTTGTAGCAATGGGCATCTAGGACTAAGCAATTATAATGTGAGTCTAACCTTAGTGTGTCACTAGAATGTTTTTTCCCTGGTGGATTTGAGCCCCAACTCGGGGGTGACTTGTTGTTGGAAACTTATGAGCAACAATCTCTATGGTTGGAAGGAACATCTGAGTCAAGGTCATAGTTGGTAAATTTCATAAACTATAAGTGTTCTTAATGTACTTGTTTTGTTTACTGTGTTCTTGTTTATCTATGTTTTCCATGGGTTAATTCTTGTATGTTGTTTCATATAAGTATTTCTTGTTATTTTGTTTAATACTGCTTACACATATAAGTATGGTGCTTATAGCATGTATTAATAATTGTGCATGGATATGAAAAATGTGGTTAGTCTTTCCAATTATGTTAACCTTGTGAGTTTGGTTATGAGTCATCATGCAAGAGGCTTGAGTTGTTGGGTGTGTTGGGTTGTATCTTGTGTGCATCAAGAGGTTGGAATTCATGCATATGTTTAAGGAAATAGACCTCGTGCATAATGAAATTAGAAGTGGTGTATGATGCCTAGATGAATGTGCACATAGTTATACTGTGTGATCAACATGGTGGTACATGTAATTATTTCATTTACTTTCATTTCTTAAAGTTGTATTGAAAAGAGAATGTTTCTTCCACTATTATAATTTGTGTGGCGCGACTGAAGCTTGGGTTGAGCGTGTTACTTAAAGTGATACTACGTAGACTTGTGTTAGAGTAGAATTTGCATAGTTAAACTTCAGAGTAACATTTCTTAGTAGTAGGATGGGGATGTTACAGTTTTGTTGACTTAGAGCTAAAAAATTTGAGGTTGTGTGATGTGGCCTAGCCTGGAGTGGTCGGGGACGTTACAAGGTGGTATTAGAGAAATTGGTTCAACACTGGACTTGTATGGGCTGGACACTAGCATGAATAGTTGTGTGTGCTAAGAATTGGTGTCGTGTAGTGCAGAGTTTATTTTATGCGGAAAACCATTGCTGCGTGGTCTAGGTTTGGGATGCACACAATGATAATGATGTGCGGGTGTGCACACTAGAATTTGGAATGTTAAAATCATCCAATAAATCTGAGGGAAGGATTCTGACGAAATGATGCAAAATTTTCATGTAGTTTTTTCATGAAATCATCTAACAAATCTTAATTTCCTGCACATTTTGTAGAATTATTAGCGATTAGAGAAGGACAAAGTTAGTATAGAAGGTTAAAAGCATGGAAGATGTGCATAGGACTTATAATCCTTATGATGAATTTGGAGATCTATATGTCGGTTTGGGTTTAGATGATACAAATCCAGGGGGGGTGCATGAACTTGGTAGAAATTGTAAAAGTACCACAAAAAGATGTCCAAGGCTTATGAGAGCCAAGGCATAGTAAGATGAATTCAATATCAAATTGATGCAAAGTATGGACACAATAGAAAATAATATGGATAAGGAGACATATTCGAGTAGATCAAGAAGTCATAGGTATCATGATGAGAAAATAAGAGAAGAAATAAATGCTTGTAAGCATTCTTTTAGGAAAACGCACAATAGCTTGAGTCCATCTCCTCTTAGGAAGAATAAGAGAAGGACTATGGTGGACAATATACTAGGGGAAATGAATAAGGTCAAACTCCTATGTTTGATGGTGAGTACAAGAAGGATGAAGATGCAGAGACTTGGTTGTTGGGTATGAGAATGTATTTCCAAGTGCATAATTATTATGTGCAAGTAGAAGGGAGAATTTCTATCTATCAGTTAAAATGAAAGGAATCAATGTGTTGGGATCAATACATGCAAGTACAACACATTGATGAGAATAAAGTGACTTGGAGGGAGTTCAAGAGGTATTTCCAAAAGAAATACTTAACCAAATGGCGCCATGATAGGAAAATGAAGGATTTCTTTGAACTCAAGCTAGGGAGAATGACAATAGATGAGTATGAAAGAAGATTTTTGGAGCTGTTAAAATATGTGTCTTTTATCAAGGATGGACAAGTGAATATTCAAATGTATGTAAGTGGGATACCATCATTTATCATTGATAAGATACAGTATGATGACCCTAAAACATTGGAATAAACCATAAGGTGTGCTAAGTGTATTTATGACCAATAAAGGGGAAAGTTGATTTTCCAAAAGGCTTAGGAAGATAAGATGAAAATAAAGGTGGAACATAGGAAGACGGGAGCTAATCCACCATTCTTCAGAAATATTGTGTAAGAACATACTACTCTCCAGGAGTCCATAATGTTAGAAACAGTGGAACCAAAGTCATGGAAACAACCTATGCAGTGTTGGGGTTGTGGTGGAAATCATATGTGTAGATATTTTCCTCAAAGAGGTGATAAAGTGAGGACTGGGCATAGTGTACAACAAGCTGCGATAGTGGAGGACATGGGTAGAAATATGCCAATGATTTATGTCGCGCTGGATAACAAATAAGCGTAGTTTTATTCACACGTCATTGAGGTGGAAGGTAAGATTAATGACCAACCTATTGTTATTTTAATTGAATCGAGATCTATACATAGTTATATATCCTAAGATGGTAGAAAGATTCCATCTGTTGAGAGCAAAGATTCCATCTGTTGAGAAGAAAGATGGGAAAATCGTGGTTGGTGCAGTTAGCTACAGGAGCAAAAAAAAAAATTAATAAGATAGTTAAGGAATGTCTAATGGACATGAATGGATTTCACACAAAAGATGATTTGAATGATATACCTTTGGGTTTGTACAATTTCCTCATTGGTATGGATTGGTTGGATGAGTGCCATGTTGTCTTGGATTGTTACAATAATAAATTTACTTGGCTAGATGAGGAAGGTAATTTAAGATCAATTCAAGGAATTCCAAGAGTTGTGACCATCAAAGAAGTTTCAACGTTGTAGTTGAAGAAAAGCTACATGAAAGTATTTCAAGTATTTGTAGCGCACATGGAAGAGGCACCTAAGGATAAAGTGTCTAGTGTGGAAGACTGTGCGGTACTAAAAAGGTTTGAGAATGTCTTCAAAGAGATATGAGGATTTCCTCCAAAAATGTATATTGACTTCTCTATATACCTAATGCCGGGAGAAACACCTATATCCAAGACTCCTTATAGGATGAGTACGTTAGAACTGAAGGATTTGTACATGCAATTTGAATAACTTATGAAGAAGGGGTATATATGCCCAAGTGTGTCTCCTTGGATGTGCCAGTTTTATTTTTGAAAAAGAAGGATGACACACACAGAGTTTGTATTGATTTGAGGAATTTGAATAAGATAACATTAAATAACAAGTATCCTTTGCCAAGGATAGATGACCTGTTTGATCAATGAAGAGGTGCACAGATATTTTCCAAGATTGATCTCATATATGGATATCACCAAGTGAGAATAAAAGAGGAATACATCAACAATACTACCTTAAGAACAAGGTATGGTCATTACAAGTTCACAGTGGTGCCTTTTTCGTTGTCGAATGCACCAATTGTCTTTATTTTTTAAATGAATGGAGTTTTTAGAAGTTATTTGGATAATTTATTCGTCATATTTTTATATGACATTATTATTTACTCAAAGTCTGAGGAAGAGCATTAGAAACACTTGAATATGGTGTTACACGTATTGAGGGAGAATCAACTTTATGCAAAGCTGAGCAGCTGTTCATTTTATCAGTGACAAATTCATTATGTTAAGCGTTAAATAGTGTCACATTACCCCTTAATTAGGGCATATTACATTAGTATTGTTATTTTATTTATGTCAACTTGGGTCCATTAGTTGTAATCATGGATGATTTTAGGGGCTAAATTTCGCTCATGGGCTAAATTTCCATGGTTTTTCCAAAAACGAGATTCGCTATTTTAAAAATGATTCACCCAATTTCTATAGGATAAAATTATTTTACATTAAAAATCACCAAAAATTTATAAAAACTATATAAAATCCTTATAAATTTGAATATTTTTACAAAAATATCGCCAAACATTTATAGTTGGCATATGAAGGATTAGTAATATTCGCCAAGGTTTCTACATTTTAAAACAAATTTCCATCCTTAAAATCATCCATGGTTGTAATTGTACCTCCTAGTATCCTATATATACCAAGGAGACATTTTCATTTAGAATCATCTTGTATTTGTAAATTTATGTGGTGTATAAGGAGGTTTCCCCCTCAAAGAGGCTTATTATATGAAATTATCTCTTTTTCAAGGCATTGAGTAATTATTATGAAGATTTTATGCTATTTTGATATTTGGTTCTTAATAATTGGTATCAGAGATCAAGGTCTTGGGGTTTTGTTGTTGCATCTGAGACACCTTGGTATTTTTGATATAACTTATTTTATATGATGTTTCAAAAGAAAATCCTTGGAGAATATTTATTAAACATACCAAGGCACTTGGGGTTCAAATTTCATCTACTGATGCCTTACAGTTTCAGATATATAGCCCGTGTAAGATCGGGTTATGGAATCATCCTAAATTTAGTCATCGCGGAATTTTTTCTATAAAATATTCTATGTGACATTTGAGACCTTGAAACTTGAACACTATTCATAGAAATTATCAAGGTATATGTGATAAATGTTTTATCTTATGGGCCATTGGAATTTTGGATATACATCCAGTGTAAGATAGGGTAGATGACTAGTCCTATTAACTAGTCTCAAGCATGTGTTCTGGGTAAAACAAAGATATATTCTTCAGTGAGTATGCAAATTAAGTGAAAATAGTTGCATTGGACAATGGATAGTTTGTAGTATTTGTGGTGTAAGTTTCAGAATCAAATATCATATATTGTGTTCTTGGTACGATTTATAAGTATACTCTCCTGGAAGGGACAAAACACAACAAGGTATTGGGAAGTTACCATCACTTCCACTAGCCACATCCAAATTTTATCAAACCTATGGCATTGCATATAATATGTATCAAATAACTAGATAACAAAAATTTAGACCCAGAAGCGCCAAAATTTTGGAGATACAATAGAAGAAATATTGTATAGAAGAACCACCTCCAAATCAAGGTTTAAAAGTGATACTTGGCCAACATGCCACCAAAAAAGGGAACTTCTACACCAAATAATCCTTCAGACAATCTTACTTGGAATCTTTATGAAGGTGAATAAATTTGGAGGGACATACATAATTTACAAAAGAAGGTAGTAACAAAAGATGAATTACAAGGGATGATGGATTCAACAGAAGCTAAGTTGGAAGCAGTAATAGATCTATCGAGAGAATAAACACCTCAACTTACAAGGTTGACACCTCAAGAATTGGAGGAAAAAAAAGCAAAAGGTTTATGCTTTAATTATGACAACAAGTAAAGTAAGGGACATAAGTGTGGTGAGAAGAAATTATTATATAAGATTGTTAAGAGGAAGAAGAATAAGAGCCATCTCAAGATTAAAACGTAGAAGATATTTCTTTTGAAGAGTTGACTCCCACCATATCATGTAATGCATTGGATGGAATTAACACTCCTCAAAACCTCAAGATTGAAGGACATATCAAAAATAAAAAGGTAATAGTCCTAATTGATTCTATTAGTACTCATAATTTCATTCACTATAAATTAAGCAAAGCTTTCAATTTCTTTATATATCTAGCGCCAGAGTTTCAAGTAATGATTGCAAATGGAGGAACTATCAGTTGCTCATGAAACTTCTATAAGATCAATCTTACAATGGAGAATATTTAATGAATAGTCCAATGATTTCTATACCCATGGGTGGTGATGATGTCATACTAGGAGTCCAGTGGTTACAATCAATGGGAACAATGGCTTTTACTTTTTAAGAACTTTGTTGGGTATGTGTTATATTCTTTGCATGTGTGTGTGTGGGTGCGTTAGATTCGACAACTACGTTTGACGATTCCTCTAGTAGTTCTCTTTGTTTCGTGTGTGCCAGGCGCTTCCTAGGGGTGCCCCAGGGGGGGCCAGGTATGGCCCCCTTGGTTATGCACAATGTTTGGGGCAGTGCCACGAAATCATTTTTTTGGACGGTATTTTCTATTTTTAGCGTCTTTCTAAATTAATCTCGAATTAAGGGATTAGGGTTTTGGTATCTACGGAATACCTAAAAACATTATATATAAATTGTATGGTGAATGGTGAAATGAATACAATGAAGAGTTGACATGTTTTCTCCCGGTTAAGCGTTTCAAGTATAAATATATGTGTACTATGTGTATGAGCCATTGATTAATTTATGTTTTTATTAAAAATCTATATGCATTGATTTACTTCATAGGTTTAAAACGTACAAACTTTTCATGAAATTTTCATTGGAAGGAAAGGAAATTGAGTTAAGGGGTATCACAGGGAAACACAATAAGGTGATAATCTCTAATGGCATGATAAAATTATTGAAAAATGGGCATCAGGGTGTAATTGTACAACTATGCTCACTAGATGTTCAAACATCTAAGCCATGTATTCTTCTAAATCTCCAAGGGATCATTGATAAGCATTCCAAAGTATATGAATATATTCCCAAAGGTCTTCCACCCACTTGCAATCATGATCATGCTATTCACCTAACTCCTGGGAGTGTTTCTCCTAATATTAGGCCTTACAAATACCCTTATTCCCAGAAGAGTGAAATTGAGTGTATGGTAGAAGAAATGTGTTGGAAATGTTTCACAGGTAGCATATACTTGTCATTGATGGCAAGTAAAACAATGAAGATGGCATGGGTGCAGGAAGAATGTACAAAGGATTGTTGGCATGTTTTACAGGCAGCATAGACTTGTCATTGATGGCAAGTACAGTAGTGATGATGGCTTAAGTACAACAGTGAAGATGGAAGGGTCAGAGAGGTGAATGATCGAAAGAAGACGTCGGAACCCTTTAAGGATTCGAGGAAAATAAGCTCAGGAGGAATAGCGTTCTTATACGCGAAGGAAGCTCAGGAAAGAGATCGAGAGTCGTCGGATCTAACTCGGAAATCCCGACAGCTGTTGGATCGGGAGAAGCTGCGCAGATGTTAAGCGCAGGACTTGGCGTGTAGAAGAAGTGATCTGAGCCATCAGATTGGAAGCAGATACACGTCAGCCACAGGATCTGCAGAAAGTGCACGGAGGTTAAGCCCTAGTGTGCATAGGAGAAATCCCAGACAAGTCATCGGGATATTGGAGAGAGAATCCTAGCCGTCAGATCGGATAGGAGCTGCACAAGGTTTATCATCGGGAAAAGCCAAGGTAAAATTCCGACGGGATCTGGACCGTCCATTCGTATGGACGCGTGGCAGCCAGGAGGCTTCATCGGAGATTCGGGGATTGAAACTTTGAAATGTCCAATTCACTTGACATCGAAAACCCTGAAATCACGATTTGATTGCAGTCGTTAAATCGAGCAGAGATGAAGACCATCCACTTGTAGACAGGAGGCTTCATCGGAGTTTCGGGGATCGAGATTTCAATATGCAAAGAACACAATGCAACAAAAACCCCGATTTCGCGATATGCGAAATCCCGACTGAATCTGAACTGTCAGATCAACATGTGATCAACATTGGAAGCAGATACACGTCAGCCACAGGATCTGCAGAAAGTGCACGGAGGTTAAGCCCTAGTGTGCATAGGAGAAATCCCAGACAAGTCATCGGGATATTGGAGAGAGAATCCTAGCCGTCAGATCGGATAGGAGCTGCACAAGGTTTATCATCGGGAAAAGCCAAGGTAAAAT
>JASDQU010750923.1:0-31282 GCA_032191745.1 Picea mariana
AAGCAAGTTGTGGATAGCATCAGAGTTAAGGTACTTCTTTAAAATTCATGCATTGTTTGTATAAAAATTTGATATTAAATTTTATTACTTGAAATATTAGATTGCGAATGTGCTAGATTAAGTAATTTTTAAATTTTACTGTAGTGTTGTAATTTAATGGTTGCTTAAATTAATTTAGAGCCATTACATGATCTTATAAGTGGTGCTGGAACAGAGATATTTTGGAGGCAAGATACCTATGATCTCATAGGGAGAAATCGATGAAGCTATCTTCATTCGGATCATGGATCTTTTGAGCAAGGGGTAGACAAGGAGTACTTGACAGAACTGCTACAATTCATCTGTGGCTGTAAGCAATGTTCTGTGCTCATTAATATAATTTTCTTGGCCTGTTCCTTTCTAATTCATGTTCAATCTCACATGAATTTGTCTCTTTAGTAGATAGGCCTATTTTGGACTAATCTTGATAGAGTAGTAAGTGGTCGTACTTTGTTTGTCTATAGGGCTTATCAAGGAGCGAAAGATTGGAGCTCAACTCGGAGCATGCAGGGACAAACAATGGTAAAAGGTACTTCTTTTCTCCTTCCTTCTCACACACTAGTCCACCTAGATCTAAAAGGAAGTCAGTGACCATGATAAGCACTTTCTGTCTTAGAGTTAAGAGTCTATCTCTTTGAGAAGATCTACCTGTCTGCAGGAAGATTTTCCTTCAACAGTAATGGAAATTCCCGCTCTGCTTGTTATTATCCAAACGTGCCTCAAAGGGTAATTTTGGACTGGGTTCAAGCATGCCTCAAAAGGAAAAATCCGGTGTTGATTTAAGGCAGTCTTCAAAATATTTGTTGTGACTCCGAGCGTGGAGCTCCCATATATATTCCTAGATGTTGATAGCTCTTGCTACACATGCTTGCCAACGATGCTCCTACATCATACTCCCCTTGAGAAAAATTCATGGACTCCTGTCCATGAGATCCCGCACTGACCTTCCATGCTTCTGGATGGCAGCTTCATTTTCCAAAGTGGCATATTCTATTGGTTTCCCCTTCCATTTGACCATATACTCAAAATAGGTCTTCCTTTTGGTCTTCTTCCCAATGCTCTGATCAACAATTTTCTCATCTGTGGTTTTTCTGCTACAGGCATTTGTTTCTCCCACTGAATATTTTCTTTCTCTTATGATCCCTCTAAGTCATCTTTCCTGTAAGAATACAGGTCCAAAACATTGAATATGGGTGATATGCCCACACCATATGGAAACTCAATATCATAGGTGTTTGCATCAAACTTCCTCAAGATCTTACATGGTCCTATATTATTCATCCTTAACTTGTTATATGTTCCCCTAGGGAACCTTTCCTTCCTAAGATGTGCCAAAAACTGATACCCTACTTCAAATTGAAGTTACCTGCAGTGTTGATCAACTTTGTCCTTGTATTTCTGGTTATAACTCTGCAACTTTCCTCTGATCTGGCTATGGATTTTCTGCATTTCAACAGAAAAATCTTCTGCTCCAACACTCCTGATCTCACCTTGTTCCATGTCTCTCAACTCAGATACTCCCCTTGGTTTCATTCCATATAGTATTTGGAATGGGCTCTTTCCAATGCTCCTGTTTGGTGAGTCATTGTATGCAAATTCTTCTTGTGGTAGAATCTGATCCCATTGATTATGATGCTCAGTGACTAAACTCCTCAATAAATTTCCTAAACTTTTTTTTACCACCTCAGTTTGCCCATATTTCTGAGGGTGATAAGCTGAGTTGAAGGAAAAATCTTTCCCCATCTTCTTCCACAATGTCCTTCAAAAGTGAACAACAAATTTTGTGTCTCTTTCTGATACAATGCTCCTGGGTAGGCCGTGAAGTCTTACCACTTCTATGAAAAACAGAGTTGCAACATGTGTTGCATCACTGGTCTTCCAACATGGGATGAAATGTGCCATATTTGAAAACCTATCCACCACCACAAATATGGAATCGAATCCCCTTTGTGTTCTTGGCAACCCCAACACAAAATCCATGCTTATTGTATCCCAAGGCCTCTCTGGTATTGGAAATGGTTGATACAATCCAGTGTTCTATCTTTTCCCCTTTGCATGTTGGTAGATTCTACATCTATTCACAAATTTTATCACCTATGTTCTCATACCTTGCCAATAGTATGAACTTCTCAATTGTGCAAACATTTTATCATGGCCGAAATGTCCAACCAATCCTCCACTATGCTTCTCCTTCAGAAGATTATCCCTCATTGAGCATTTTGGTATGCACAGCTGATTTCCTCTGAACAACAGTCTTTCCTGAATCATGTACTCTGTCCATTGACTTCTATCTCTCAACACAGGGTTTGTACATGATTCATATTCTTCCTTGAAGTTTGTATCATCATAATACATATCCTTAAGGTGTTCGAACCCCAAGGTCTTCACCTAGAATTCCTATAGAATTAAACATCTCCTGCTTAATGCATCAACAAACTTGTTAGCATTCCCAACAATATGTTTTATGACAAAAGTAAAAAATTTCATAAATTTAACCCATTTTGCATGCCTCTGATTCAATTTTTATTGTCTAGTTATGAATTGTAAAGCTTGGTTATCGTTATACAAGACAAATTCTTGTGGGACATGATGATGCCTCCATTTCTTCAAGGATTGAATTATGGCATAAAAATCCTTTCCATATGTGGATTACTTCCTCTTGGTCTCATTCAGCTTCTCACTGAAATAGGTAACAGGTCTATTATCCTGACTCAAAAATGCTCCTATTGCAACTCCACTTGCATCACATATTACCTGAAATGTCTTTTCAAAATTCGGCAAGACCATAATTGGTCATTCTATTATCTTCTCCTTTAGTATATTGAAGCTCATATCAGCTTCCTCTATCCATCTGAATTACTTGTTCTTCTTCTTCACAAGTCTCTAATGAACTTCCTATAGAAACTTTCTAATCCATGAAAGATCCTTACCTCAAACATGCTTCTTGGCGACGACCATCCTCTGATCGCTTTCACCTTCTCTGAATCCATATTCAATTGATTTGAAGAGATCACAAAACCCAAGTAAATGAGTTATATCTTTATAAATGAGGACTTCTTCAGATTTATCAATAGCTTCTTTTGATGTAGCCTCTTCATCACTAATGTTAGGTCCCTCAAATTCTCCTCTTTAGTCCTACTAAAGATCAATATATCATCCAGATATACAACTACAAATTTTCCAATGAAATCTCTCAGAATTTCATTGATCATCCTCATTAAAGTGCGTAGGACATTTTTTAAGCCAAATGGAATAACAAGCCACTCATATAGGCCTTCATTTGTTTTAAAGGTTTTTTTCCATTCATCACCTTCTCTCATCCTGATTTGGTGATATCCACTTTTCAAATCTATCTTAGAGAAAAAGTTTGCTCCACATAAGCAATCCATTAAATCATCCATTCCTGGTAAAGGAACTATATACCTGATGGTGATATTGTTAATGGATCTTGAGTCTTTACACATTCTCCATCCTCCATCCTTCTTTGGAATTAACATGGTTGGTGTTGCACATGGGCTCAAACTCTCTCTGACCAAACCCTTGTCTAGCAACTCTTGGACTTGGCTCTTCACCTCCTCATTCTCACAAGGTGTTAATTTGTATGTTGCTTTGTTCGACATAATTTCTCCTGGTATCAAGTCTATATGATGAATGATACTCCTCATGGGTTGTAATGAGTTTGGTAGCTCATCCACCACTATATCACCAAAATTGTCCAATAGCTCTTGAAGTTCCTTAGGTAAATCATCGATTTATTTATTTTTAAGTATAACTTTGAGTTTCCTTACAACAACAAACTACATCTCTTGTTCTTCCTTGAATTTTTTCAGGAGTTCCTTCCCACTCATGAGAAGTATGCTGGTGCTGGCCTCCTCTTTCACTTTCATCTCTTCTATTGGTAGCAACATATGTGTTCTACCATTCTTCTCTAATGTATATGTATTTTTCCTACCATCATGAATGAAATTTCTATCAAACTTCCATGGTCTTCCCAAGAGAATATGGCATATGTCCATAGGAATTACATCACATAGGATTTCATCTTTATAACCTCCTATCTTTATTTCAACTAGACATTGTTTAGTAATCGTAATTTCACCCGGTTCATCCTAAGAAAATCGCGGCCATAAAGGCAGAAGTTGAAAAATTGTTGAAGTCTGGCTTTATCTATCCTATCCCCTTGACAGAATGAGTTTCTAACATCATTTCAACTGCTAAAAAACAAGGAACCTTTCGTGTTTGTGTCGATTATAGGGATCTCAACAAGGCTTGTACAAAAGACAATTACCCTACACCATTTATCCACCAAATCATCGATAATTGCACTGAAAACATTATATTTTATTTCATGGATGGATTCTCAAGGTATAACTAGATCGATATTATACCAGCTGATCATCATAAGACAACCTTCATCTTCCCTTGGGGGACATTCTCTTATCAAAAGCTACCCTTTGGCGTTAAAAATTTTAGTGCTACTTTCTAGTGGGCCATGTCGTATGCTTTTCACAATATAAAACATATTGTGGAGCCTTACCTTGATGATTTACACGCTCATTTGTCTACTTGACAAGACCATATTGGTCATTTACGGGCCATTTTGCTTAGATGTTGGTTTTCCCATATCCGTTTGAACCTTCAAATGTGTATATTTTCTATCAAATCAATTCGACTCCTTGGATTCATCGTCTCCAAAGAAGAGATTAGGGTGGATCCCTTGAAAGTCAAAGTTATTATCACTTTACCCCCTCCCAACAATCTAACCCACCTACAAAGTATGCAATGGAAAAAAAACTTTCTTCGTCGTTTCATATGTGATTATGCCGAACTCACTAAAGGATTTATGAGATTGTTGATGAAATACACTCCCTTGATATCAGATGACATTGATCAATGCTCTTTTGATGCTCTTAAGCACACATTAACCCATACACCTCTCTTGCATCCTTTGAATTTTTCTCGAGACTATATCCTTTATTTGGATGCCTCTAATTCCACTATTTCTATGGTGTTAGTTCAAGAGGATCCTAGCGGTAATGAACAAGTGATCTACTATCTGAGAAAGAGTCTATTCGGTCCCGAGATCCAATATTCACACATTGAGAAGTTGGCTCTGGCATTCGTCATTGTCATCTAGAGGTTTCTCTATTACATCCTATTACGCACTACCATGGTCATTGCAGAATCAAACCCCATGTACCATATCCTTACATGTCAATTCCTTGGGGGAAAATATTTCAAATGGATTGTTATTCTTCAAGAATTCGATCTCAAGTTTTCCAAATCAAAAGCTAAAAAATCATTGGTTTTTGCGGAACTCCTTTGCGATATTCCCCTTGATAATGAAGATACTGAGCCCAATGATTGTCTTCCTGATGAATATTTCTTCCTCATTATCACATCAGACCCTTGGTATGGATATATTATTCTCTATCTTCAAACCCAACGTTTCCATCCCGACATTTCCCATGAAGACGTCGCCCTATTTGCCACCATTCTAAATGCTAACTTATCATCGGTGACACTTTGTATCACCATGGTATTGATATTATCCTATGAGGTTGTTTAACCCATGATGAGGCTGAACACTTTTTGAATGATTGTCACCTTGGAGCTTGTGGCAGTCATCTTTCTAGGATGGCTATAGCCCAGAAAATCTTGCGTGTCAGTTATTGCTTGCCTTCCATATTCAAATATTGTATTCAGACTGTCAAATGATGCCCACCTTGTCAAGTTTATCACAAAAAGGAACTCTCCCACCCTTCTCTGTTTCATCCCATTGTTTCCATTGACCCCTTCTCTAAATGGGGCATTTATTTTATGCAATGTAAACCTACCTCAGCTGGGGGGCACGATTATATCATTGTTGTTGTTGATTATTTCACTAATGTGCTGAGGCTATGCCCACATTTCTTAACCATGTTTGTACTGCAGCTCTCTTTTTTTTTAATCACATCATCACTCGATTAGGTGTCCCACAAGCCATTTTAATTCATCATGTCTTGTATTTTCAAAACTAGATGATGAGTGAGTTGCATGTCAAGTTGGGTTTTCTCCATGAAAACTCATCCCCCTACTATCCTCAAGCCAATGAGAAATTTGAAGCTATCAACAAAGTCCTTAATGCCATGCTTCAATGCACGGTGGGGAAAAACAAAACCTCTTGGCACTTGCAACTTTTCTCCGCCCTATGGACTTACCACACCTTAGTGAAAACTACAACTAGATTCACTCCATTCCATTTGGTATATGGCATAGAAGCAGTGTTACCAATCCAGTGTCAGATCCATTCATTGAAACTCAATATACAACTCCTGCCACACACCTATGTTGAAGAGGAACGATTCCTATATTTAACAAAGTTGGAAGAAACATGTTGCGATGCTTCTCTCATCAATGAGATGTATAAAAAAAGAATGAAGAGTCAATATGACAAATCTGTTCAACCTCGTACTTTTGAAGAAGGATATCTAATCCTCGTTTATGACCAAGATCATGATAATCTAGGGACAAGAAAGTTAGAACCTATGTGGAATGGACCCTATATTGTAAAACATGTATTAAATAGAGGTGCCTACGAGTTAGTTGATTACGATGGAATATCTCTCGGTGAGCCCTAAAATAGTCTTTACCTCAAGAGGTACTATGCATAGAACATCTCACATGTGTGACTTTTATGTTATTGTACTATATTTTTTTTATTTGGTGTGTCTTTTATCTTGTGTGTACGAGTTTTGTTTTAGCCGATTATACTTTGTCTTGTGATTGTGTGCGCAGATGACATCTCCCTTTCCCATATTGGTCGGGTTTGGAAATGGCACTAGTCAGCACATCTAGAACATTGCTTCTGCATCTTGGTTCATTTACCACTCTGATGAGTTAATGAGTTCAGGAGGAATTTGCCTAGGATCGACAACCAATAACATGGCAGAAAATCATGTTGTCATCATAATTTCAACCGAAGCCTCCTCTCTAGGTATATCTCATCTAATCATCAACATAGATTCTCAACTCATGGTTTGTCATATTAATCGAGTTTACATCATTCGCAACCCTCTCCTATTACGTCTCCACATAAAATTTCATCATCTTGAAAGAGTGTTTGAATTTATACAATACATAGATATACCGAGAGAACTCAACACAACATCAGATTCATTAGAAAATTATATTTTAGATCGATATCTTGCACATAGATAAAAAATTTAAATAAAATAAATCACATGTACATTAAAAACATCACATAAGATAACCTGTAACATCATAGACACCAAAAAACTCAGATATATATATATATATATATATATATATATATAAAATGTGTGATAGAAAAAGTTTGTTTACTTCAAAAAGTACATAATAGGGAAAAATATGGGCCTCATTCCCATGATATCATCATGAAGGACTACCAAATATATGGAGGATCCTAGTCCTCCTACAGCACGTTGTGCTTCGAGAAGCACACTACTACACCAACCACTCGTCAGAGAAAGTGGTTCAAACTCTCAGGAACCCTTACTATATTCCTCTGTAGATGAAGAGCTACGTCTCACTTCCTAATAGGTGGGAGACCCATAGTCAAACCTCAGAGGTTTCTCTCAACCTCCCGAAGTCCTCCCACTGCAACCTCATGCTCCACTGCTATTTTCATGTCTCCATGATGCCATAGTGTCGACATATCTTTCGGACGTGATGTGCCTCTATCTACATGATGAAGCAAAACATCCTTTAGATCCCTCTTTGTACACATAAAAATAATATAAAATATAAAATATAAAATGCATGACAAGGTTTAGTTTCGTACCTGACACATCCCACTAAATTCCCTCTAAGAGAATTATGTATACACTTCCCTGAAAATCCACTCCAGCGTATGGAAATTACTCAATAACAATCAGTTGCCTCCTCCACCAAGAGAATAAATCAGTTGTAAACTTGAACGATGAGGCCTCGTTCCCCAATCTCCGAGACAAACTAGTCCATATTCCCATATGTGACTCGGTCATTGGTCGTGCTATTAATGCAACCTGTGGTTTCATATGGGGTATTCTCTCCAAAATAAATGAAATTAAGAAAGAGCCATATATGAACTGCTTATGCCTTCTAATCCTTCACTTTGTAATATGTTCCTTCACATTCTGAAGGAATCCCGCACTCTAGTTAAATAATTTGGGCTCCACGCATTGTAGAGAATACGACATTTGATATTTTGAAGCTAGGTGAGCACTCGTACTACCTGCCAATTTGGTAATGGAAAATAGAATCGATCTCAATGCCAAATCCCTCACATCCTTGATCATGATTTTTCCACTGACTAATTGACATCCTGGAATACAATGGTCAGACACATATACCTCAGTGGTCTGAGGAGTTGCCTGATGCCTATACAAAAGGGTAGGAGCCCCTCTCCTTGAGAGGATGGTCAAAAAATACACATCGTCAAGCTCAACCTTGAGCATATGTGGTCCAATATGAAATGCATGTTTGGAATCATCCCATAATCCAATCAGGTACTCAAGTAAAAAAACCTCTTTCCTCATTCTCTGTAGTTTAAAGTACTTGAGGAGACCACAATTTATCAAAGAAACCCTTTCTTGATGGTTTTGCAAAGTGGCGATATCATCAAACTCATGTTTGTGTTCCTTCCATTCAATCATGGCTATATGATCTGTGAAAATTGCAAATACAACCATTTAAATGTCTTTATTCAACTTCTCAAGGAAACAAATTGTGTATTTCTAGCCTAAAATGCAACAAATTTTTTTTTATGTGTCGACACTCCCCTAAGCCTATTCATAGAGTGCTAGTGCTCCCTAGGTATGTGCACCAGGGCACTGAAATCTTGATCAACTCTCCCCTTGCCCATTTGAGGGAGAGTCGATCCAGTTCAGTGCCTAGGGCTTCCTAAGGAGCCCAGAACACCCTAAAAATGAACTAAAACACAATTTTAAGCCATGAAAAATGATTGAAATGGCAAGGTGACCAACCTGGTTCAAACAAAATTGGAAATGGTCGATCAAAACTCCCGTACTCGCAGCTTGAAAATCACCCTCCAAAGGTTGAAAATTACAAAGCTAGAATAAATTGGTGAAAAAACAAATGGTAAAATTTCTAAACCTATTTCACTATTATAAGGTTGATTTTTTGCTAATATAAACTTTTTCTTGGGTTTTTTAATTTTTTTGAGGAGTCACTAATACCTTGAGCTCAGAATTGTCTATATTTATAGGCTTATAAGAAGTATCTTTTTTCGACAACCTTGTAACATTGATGAGCATAGTCTTTTCTCTTTATTGATCTCGAAAAAGTATGAGAATGTAACTGAGTAAAATTTTATCACTTTTTTGAACTCGTAAAGGTTGCACAAAAAAGGAAACCCTTGGAGTCTCCTTTAATCTCTTTTTATACTCTCTAAACATGAAAATATTGTCGAGTGATCTTGCTTCCTTTCACACTCGCTTAAAAGGTTTTGAAAGGGAATCTCCCAGGTAGTAGTTTATCTCCTTTTTAGAATTCGGAGACTAAAATTTGTAAAAAGTACAACCCTAGAGTCGCCTTTAAGTTCTTTTTTAGACTCTCTAAACATGAAAAACCACCAATTTTTCCTTCTCTAGAATCGTTAAAATAACACATTGAAGGGCCCATATGTGACCGAACCCTTACTTATTATAGTTCATTAAACAAAGGAAGAGGGACTTACAGAAGGTGAGTTATATCAAGCATGTGTTATCCTCCTCGATCTCATAAAAACAAAAAGTGGTACTCGTCTATATGGATGGGGGAACAATTGAAGGAATCAAGACAAGCTATCATTTAGAATTGTCACAAGTTACTCTTGTAGCCTTGAACATGACACATTGTTTCTACCTGTATCTTGAACACTTAGATAACCCATTGAACCTCTGCACTAAACAAATCCCCTGATTATTTTCACTCCTTTGGGTCACCCGATGAATGTCACGATATCCAATACATTATTTTTTGGTCCATGTTATGTTTATGCTGTTGAGTCATGTTGGGACTTAGTGTTTAAGGGAAGTATCCACCTCGAGATTCAACCATCAAAATTTCTAGTTTCAATACTTGAGTCAGTCCATACTCATTTGATTCACCATATTACATCTCTATGTCAGTTTCATGTCATTGACAGGGGATACATCAAGGCCCTCTTTCGATGAGTCTTTTCGTTTCGACTTCAACACATCATCCAAGAAATTGACTTAGAAACCAATTAGTAACTTGGGACCTGCATGCCTCAATGGCAGGCCTCCTCTCCTCTAACAATGGGCTTACATCATTGACCTGTGATAGAATGATTCCATGAATGCTCGACTTCATATCATTTATTCACATTCATTGGATTGTACTAGATTACCTTGGGAGTCATTGACATCACTGGTGATTTCCCTCGCACTTGTTAATGGTTTACCTACTTGACTGGTAATCAAGTGGTTTCTACCATGTTCAACATCAAAACACTTATTCACACGAATAGATTCATACTACAGTGAGATTGGGACAAAGACCCTAGGTTGAGCTTTCACTTTGTTATTTTCTTTCTTGGGCTGCGAAGGAGATCTTTTGAGCATGTTGATATACTGTCACATAGATCCACATTGTATTGGTTCATGGCTATTTTTTATCATCTCGTAGATCCACTGTGTATTTCTCATGGCTACAATCAGTTCATGTCATGGAGGTATATATGCAGATTGTATCTTTGGTGGATATACCCTTAGTCAATATTATCATGGATCTGCGGTGTATTTGTTGGCATCCATACCTTAAGTCCTTTATCACTCAAGAATAGGTATACATGCCTTAGGTTTGAAACATATGATAACATTTGTTTGATGGTTGTTTTCATATTCTATGAGGTTCTTCAACTCCATACCCTTGCTTTGAAAACCTACAAAGCACTTCAATCATCAGCTTCCATCTTCTGACCTCACACTCTGGGGGGAAATATGTTACACATCAAAATTTCTCACTTCTATAATGCCACATTATCATTATTGTAAGTGTCGGAAGTGTCCCACTTTTGTCGCAAGTGTTGCAAATATCGTCTTTTTGTCCTGCATATGTCACATTGCAGATGACACCATAAGAACATTTGATACGCCCTTTAAGATATGTTAAAAGAGGAAAACACATCATTTGGTAAGATTACAAAATATTTTTCCTTGGATAATGATCATCTTAAACGAATTTTTGGAGATCAGTGCTCCCCTTCTCACATGCAGGGAGCGCTAGCACTCCTTGTCCACTTAGTATGGAGAACTACATCATTCTATTTCCATATTTGAGGGAGCACTGATTGGTTGAGATAATCTTGGGAACAAATCCCCCTTATCTGTAAGGACAACTAGAAATGATCCAAGTTGGTTTGGTTCGAATCCAAGCTTTAGGTTGTATCTAAGGGAGATACCACAACTGATGGAGTCATATCCTCAAATTATTCCAAAGATAACCGAGGTGGTTGAGCCTCTCAAAGCCTATAATAGGAGGCACTCTCATGGTGAAAAGGAAGATGATATTAGCAAAAAAGTATTTCCATTCTGATTGTGGATCTTTCGAGCAAGGGGTTGGACAAGGAGAACTTGGAGAGGTTGTTGCATATGATCTATAGATTGTAATTTCCTTGTAAAGTTCTCATTAATAAATTCTTTGCATGTTTCCTTCAAGTTTGTGTATGATTGCATAGGCTTGTATTTTCTTGATAAATCTAGCTTAAACTAATATTGGTAGAATAGGAAGAATGCATTGTATTTATTGTCTATTGAATTGAAGATCTCATTAAAGGGCCTGAAGATCACGTTCAGCCTAGACCGAGCAAGGAAAAGATTCATAAAAAGGTACATCATACTTTCTTCCTTTTTTTCCTTTGTCTAGTTTAGCTACATTTAAAGGAATGTCAGCGTCCAATCTTAGCATTTTTCTATCTTGGTCATAGGGGTCTAGGTCCAAGAGGACATTCACTTGTCCACAGGGGAATTTTTCTACAATAAATATGGCCTAGTAGATTATCATGTCATGCGTAGAAGATGCACTTCCTCAGTTTCAGATATATCTGCAATTCCCAACATCTATCAAACATTAACCAAAGTATCCCTACATGTTCCTTTAGAAGGATGTATATTGTCCAATCATCCATGTAGACCTCTAAAAGCTTGTGGATGAACTCTAAAAATGTTTCTATCATGATCTGGGAGAAGAATGGAGGGGAATTATTTAAGCCAAAGGACATTACGTTGTATCTGAATGACCCCCATTCAGTTATGAATGTTGTCTTCTTCTTGTCTTCCTCTACAGTTATGACTTGGTGATATCCTTAGAATCTGTATGTAAATGTATAATATTTTGTTCCCACAACCTAATCTAACACTTTTTCACTAATTCAGACTTTTGTAGCCACATAGACCTGAATGTCTTATGTATCCTTCTTACTATGTATAACTATGGGATTGACCCACTCTGCTTCTTCAATCAGAACAATAAGCCCTGCTGCAAGAATTTTGTCTACTTCCTTCTTCACCTTCTCTTTTATTTTAGGATTAAGGTGGTATGGTTTATGTTTCACAGGTTTTGAGTCAAGTTTTAACTTGATCTTCATTTCTCCCATGGATCCTTTTATACATTTTAGTCATGAGAACATTTTTGGGAACAAGTCTTCATACTCCTGCAACATATTGTGGACTTAATTTATAGTTTTCTCATCCTAGTAATCTCCTATGGAAGCTATATTAGGATACTTTGTACTTCCTATATTAACTTTCCACAACTCTAGTGTATGGTTATAGGAGCTACATGTGTGACTAGGTATAGTATCGTGAATCTCTCTACTTCCTTTTGTTTATTTAATAGTTAAGTTTATGAGTTCTTCTAAGTCATCAGGTTTTTCCACGTCTTTATCAATTATACAACAATCTATAGGTATCTTATCATATTTTTGACTCAGACTAGACTGAAGTAATTGAACATGGTCATCACATACTACTAGGCTTGATCTTTGTTTGCAAATGTCAGTAAAAATCATTTCTCGGATTCTTTGTAGAACTATGTTGAGCTTAGGGCACTTACTCTTGAAGGAGAATTCCTTGATAAACCGATATTTTAAGGTCTTCCAACAACTTGTTTGTCTTCTGGTCTCTTCATGTATGTACCAGGATTTTGGGATCGAACCCAACGAGTTGTGAAATACCTAAACCCATAAGAGAGAGGGTACTTCCGCAACTTAGGACTATTTTAAATAGTGCTCAATATGCACTTTGGGGTTAGACTGTCCATCGAACAATTGCACATCTTGAAAATATATATGCATCTTTTCTTTCAGTTGTTCCCTAATTTGGAATAAGCATTAGATGAATTGCTTCACGTCTTCCTAGTCCATAATCAAGGCTCTATGAGTGGCCGGCCATCTAGCGGGGGTATCCTGTAAGGATAAGTCAAGAACTAAGATCCTTTGATCTGCCACTATTTTCTCTTCCATGTTGGTAAGAAAAATATCTACCTCTGAGGTACCATCATATGTGGGGTGTTCCCTGAATTCGTTTTCAATCCATCTAGTTTCTCTAACACTTGCACATTGTCTTGAGAATCGTTCATATGAGCCTTGATGTCAATTGTCAAATTCTAATTCTGAATCCTCGTCAGAATAGTACATGCTTCTCAAAATTACCGATCCATTTGCAGTGGGATTTATGTAATCCGGTCTCGTTCTTGCTATTATGGTGTATAATTGGTCAAGAACATCTGATTCCATATTATTGTCCACTGGATTAATGTATCTGGGCCATAAATATGGATCTAATTGCTGAACCATTTTTATCACATCTCTTCAACTGTCATGGTGTCCTTCTTTAGATCAATGATAACATAGTTGATATATTCCCAATCAATTATGAGTAGAGTAGGGTAAGTATCCTTATCTCCCATGATTTCAACTACTTCAAAATCGGTTGTGGTTTTAACTCCCACAACATATATTTCTACATTTTCCATCCTTCCTATTGGGAAAATGCAGTACTAGTTCACCATTCTCAACTAGACGGGGTAATATAATAACTGAGGTTTTCCCAAAGCTTCCTAGGTATTTTTGGGTAGGATGTTGACATTAGATCCAAAATCTAGCATGACATATTTAATTTCAAAATCACTGAGCTAGGATTCTATCCTAAATTTTCTTCATGTTCGCACCTTTCTTCTTTGTATTCTATGGGTACTCTTCTCAGGGAGGTTGGTCATTATGATGGCTTTTGGGGTTCCTTCATTTCCTAGTATTACGTACAAGGTGTTCCACAAATTCTCTGTAAGTTGGTCATCCCTGAGGATATCAAAGAACAATTGAAACTAGAGGTTGATTAAGTTTTGGGACCACTCAGGGCATCTCTTTGGAATCAAGGTTTCTAGGTGTAGGCGATGAGGTAGGGGCTTCTGTAAGTTTAGGTTGAAAGGTTACTTTAGGGGAATCCTCCACTATTTATGTAGCAAGGATACTCTAAAATATTTCTATTGCATCTTTGAAGAACATTTTTTGTTTCAAAGGGTCATAACTATCATCCTTGGGAGTTGCTTCTGAATCTTGGGTTGATCGTCTGCATCTACTCTAGTTTTTTCTCCTCCATGAGTAATGATGTTGATATTAGGTATCTTTCCCTTGATTTCCTTTTTCAGTTCTGAGCCTATGAATTTATCTCCTCCTTGATGAACCCGATCTTCCCATTTCACGATCAGTTCTGGGAAGTCTTTGGTTGCAATCCCTTTAGTTCTGTAGTGAGAGAACCATGGTCGTCTCGGGTGAGGGAAGTCTCTAAACAAGTGACCTTGTTCATCAAATTTGTAGCATTTTCTTGACCCTATCCCCCCATTTCTTCCTCCTTTGAATCCACCTCTACCCCCACCTCCCTGGCATCTTCTAGGTCCATGGGGGGTTTCGTTTATTCTGAATGTTGTCTGATCTAATCTATCGACAAGTGCATCCAATGCTCTAAATTGATTTGTAGCATGTGTTGGATATGCGCAGAACTCACAATTTATTGTATTGGACACAGTTGTATACTTCTGCATAATAGGAAACTGCCTCAGTGCATGCCCATGTGTCTGAAAAATCTCAGCATATTTGGCTAGTTGATATGTTTGAGTTCCTGGAAAGGCATACTATAATATTGGTGCATGTAATGGTGGAGTCGCACATACTTGAAAAAATCCTCTTGTTGGTCCTGGAGAGGTCCCCGTCAGATTGTGATGAGGTCGCATTCCCCTCATGCGCGAGAATTCATTTTCCAGATGCCCCTCTTTGTAGTATTTTGTGCACCAAAATTGAGGTCGTCCTGGTCTTGGTATAGTTAATTCCTGAATATTCTCTATTAGTTCAATAATTTTCCCTGGATTTCCGACAAATTTGCATCCACCGAAGGTCTGGTCACTCTCAGACTCCCCAGATATCTTACCATGGCTTCAATATTCATCAACTATTCTAAGGCTTCTGTTAAGTGGATATCTGTTGTTGTGTTAGAGGAATTCTCATCAAAGGTAGTAATCCTTTTATGTACCATTCCCTCTGGTGATCTTCATGAATTGGATGTGCTAACTTCCCAATAGCGTCTTTAAATTTCTGACTATACTCCTAGGTAGATTCTCCTTCCCTTTGTTGAATCTCACGTAACTCATAGAGAGATTGTTGCTCTGACTGAGGTAGTTTGAATTCGATGATGAAATTCATATGAACTTGGGTAAGGGTGAAAGGTTGTCCTTGCACCCCCGGTTCAATAGCCTTCATGTACCATTTGAGGGCACGAAACCTCATGGTAGTATGAAATTATATTAACTAATTTGCATCGAGAGTACCTATGGATCTCTAGATGGCTTCACATAAGAACCAATGTTTCTCTACATCCTTGTCCCCTTTACCCAATAATTCTGGGTACCTGGCGATTGAGCCTCCCGTATTTCCTGCCATTCCAGGTCTTATTGGTCCTATTAAAATGAAACCTAATGGACCTAGTGCAATATTCTAGGGGATCCTAATATCCTACCAACATTCACACTTACAAACTGTGACTGACTGACTAAATGTGATGGAATAGAACTAGAATAAGTATGTGTTATAGAGCTTACCATGGGTATAGACGATACCTAGGGAATGGGTGATTCAAGTTCCACTAACTTTTGGGTGGGTTTCATTGATTTGGGGGGTCTCATTTTCTTCCTCTGGAGAAGTCTTCTCAACCTAATTCCCAATATTTACTTATATTGGGGCTTAATCTTCTCAGTCCTCTACAAGATCCAAAATTTCTTCATTTTCTCTTTCTTCTACACACTCCTTTTCCTGTCCACCCACTTGGGGACTCCTTTCTCTCTGCGCTTCTCTCTTCTCTCTGCTATAATATTAGATTGGCCAGTCTTTCTTGTCTTCTCACCTTCCTCAAATCTTCGTTCTTTCTTTCATATATTCCTTCTAATCCAATTTCTTTCTACAACACCTCAGACTGATTTTTTTCTTTATTTTTCTTTCTAAGCCACAACTTCTCAACTATGGAGACTCTCCTTAAGGCTCGCTCATTTCTTGCATTCTTTTCTTTCCAATCCCCCATCTGTCAAAGAACCCTTTCCCATTATTAGTTCATGATCCTACCCCAATGTCACCCTACCCCAAGCATAGGTGTTTAGGTTGTCATCTCAGTCGAGGGAATAACTAACATCCCCTCCTCCATCAAGAATGATTTGATCTACAAAGGAATTTCCCTCAATAGTCTCCCATGTGCACCTTTCTTGAAAATTTATTCCACCCATGAAAACAATTGGTGGTTATCGATTGAGAATTCAATTATATACCCTTCAAGAGTCATTTTAACCCAGGAATTGACTTCTCGCATAATCGAGTGATCCAACCGATGAAGTTCTGCGATCTTTTCTATGTCCCAAGTACATGTATTATTGATGTATTCTTTGAATTATGGAGCTTCCTGTAGCTGATCTACCAAATGGAACAACTCTTTCGAGAATTTTACTCAGAATATCTCATACTGGTCATTCAATATTTCTAGATAAAATACATAATATCTTGTAGTGTTCATGCTTTTACCTTCGAACTTTGCTTCCTTCCATATAAAGGAATCACAATTTTTTTCCCACCATTGTCAAATGTCAAATCTATAGATTTGTGGAAGCATTCTCCTTACAAGTTTCTTTTTAAACAACAGGTCTTGGTAATGGAATCATTTTGTTGGCGCAAAGTGATCATATTAGGGTCCTTCTCAAGTTACTAACAAAAGGTACCCATGTAGTCTAGTGCATTGGCATTTTCATCTTCCTGTGAGGGAAGAAGTCTCACCCAAAGCACAACCAAGATGAGTAAAAGAGGGAAGGGTAAGGAGAACACTCAGACAGATTCCTAAGATATCAAGGTTCATATTATTCATGTGCAAGACAGTTTAAATCTACTACAGTCCTAAACATTTCCTAATGGATAATGGAGAAACATAGTTATATCAATATTCACATGGAATCTATAATAATTTAAACATACTAGACATAAACGATAACACATAATAACATTCAATAGAATCAGAAGGCTAAATACATAAGATATTTTCTTTTTAATTGGGTCTCCAACTGTATTATCATATAGCATGTCTACTCTCATAATACATGATCATCTTGAGTCACATATACAATTGGTCATGCTGAAGATAATCAACAAGTGCTTCTCCACTAGTGCGAGACAAGGTTATATCAACACCTTTCTCTTTCCAACCCTACAGTAATACATGAATCTATTACATTATCCATCTAATTCTTAACCCAGATCTTAGGATTCGACCTAGATAAAAACAACAGTAACTAGAACTAGACTCAGACTTGGGCTCGACCTTTCCCAACTTTCCTAACCTTAACCATGACCAACAACAACCAAATACCAACATTATAATCATTACCAACTAACCCCCTTTAAAATCATATTGATCCCATATATGTAGCATGATCCATGCTTATTGGTTGAGAACCTGAGAGTTATCTCTTCTTCTTGACTCGGTTGCAACCTATTTCTTCAAAACTAATGTTGCAATATCCTTCCAATTGTTTTTTATTCTAATTGTTTCTTGTTGTGCATTCCCTTTTCTCTTCTTTTTTTTCCTTCCTTTGGTCAGTTGTCTGGCTCCAAAATAGTTTTTGCAACTTCTTTCTAACAAAACGAAGATCCAAAATAACTTGTACAACTTCTATTCATCAAAACAAAGGGCCCAACAAGAATCCACATCTCTTATCATAGATAGCTACCACCATTCGAGCAAGTTATTTTTAGTTCTTCAATTTTATAGTTTCAACCTATTTTATTTATTCAATAAAAGTTATTTTTCATTGGATATGTTTTGTTGTTCTCCGTATCTCTGTGTTGTTGTATTCAGTCTTTTATTCATTTTGTTCTGCTCATAAATCAGGATCAGGAGCCTCCTATGATTTCTCACTCAATCATTCAAATTGTCTGTATCTTTGTTTATCAACTTGATTATAAAACACTTCCCAACCGTTCATGTACCTAGAACACTTTGTTCTCTCAGTTCTCTTCAGAACCAGAGAGCCTCACATGATCCAGAGAGTTGAAATGATCTGTTCCCTTCACTTTGAAAGTTCCACTCCGAAATTGTTTTGGAAGTTTCTCCAAACTATTATATTATTATATTTTTTAAAATTCCATTGACCATCACACTTGCTCCATTATCTATGCCCCACTAGAATGGAAATTTTAATAATATTAAATATATATTTCTATACAAATTTAAGCATTGAGAAAATAAGAGGATTTATATAAATCCAAGTATTTGAACATTGATAAGTAAAAATACCATAATAATAAAATTCCTTTAGGAGCATTGAACTACATGTGCAAATTATGAATTCTATGAATAGGAAAAAATTGAGCATAGTTAAAACTTTTGCACAGAGGGAATGATTTAAAATTTCCATTACTCACGCACCAGGCATAAATGTTTAGGCTGTAAATATAATAGTTTACAATCCTTATTATTCAAATATTAAAGCATTTAAATCATAACTTTGTAATTTTACCAAGTTTACCAGTCTTTACCATTTGCTTAAAATTTTCCCACAAAATATATAAATAATTATATATATATATATATATATATATATATATATATATATATATATTTGGGAAATATTTATTTGTTTAAATTCTTTTTCCATAATAATACATTTCTTGGAGGTGAAGTTCTCCATGGTAAAATTATGGCTTTTACCAAGGATTAATAATATCCTAATTACATGCATCTTTCTACTATTTTTAAGTAATATTTACTAAGTCCAAATATTTCCCCTTTCAACACTAATTCACTGTGTAATTCTTGGTAAGATTTGTTTCTTACCAAATTCAAATCAGATTTAATTTTTCACAATGTTTTAATTCTAAATTTAATTTTACCTCACATTAGGAAATTGGGTTTTGTATTTTCCACTCTTTCCTTATACTAACTTTTAAAATACTTTACCCCTTGTTAGCATTTGAACTATTTTCCTAAGGCCCAAACACCATTATGATATCCTTTAAATTTTCTAAGATATAAGCTTCATGAAAAACTTAAGGTCATAATCATTTTTATGCAGAGGTCAACTTATTTCCTTTCATATTTTATCTAAAGGTTCTAATTATTTAATTGTCCTCACTAAAGTAGAAGATGGGCTATAGAACTAAATAAGCATTAACATTCTCACCCATAAATCTTGTTTTAAAACAAAGACAGGTAAGAAGTGAGGATGCAATTCAAAATGAAATTTAGAAAAAACATTATCATAGTTTCACCTAGATTTATCAAGCCATTTTTAATAAAGAGTTCAATTTGCATTGTTCTGAAACACATTCTATATCATTTTTTAACTTAAAATTGCATAGATTTGTAAAATAAATAATTATCGAGGAGATAAAAAGAGTTGTAATTGATGAAGGGTGTACCACTTTCCACACAACCATAGGGATAGATTCACTTCATATCTTCTCATCTAGCCACCTCCTAGCTAGAGTATGATGCTATGAGAGGAAGTCTTCTTATTTCTTAGCAAACAACAAGGGACAAAGGTTACTCTCCTTCTCTCACAGGAACCTGATAGTCTAGTTTTGTATCCACCAAGGAAGGGATCCTCCTTTGATTTCTCACTCAATCACTCAAATTCTCTGCAGCTTTGTTGACCAACTTGACTAGAAAATAGTTCCCAAACATTCATGTACCTAGAATAGTGTGTTCTCTCAGTTCTCTTCATAACCAGAGAGCCTCGCATTCTCTCCCTCTTTAGAAATTGTCTTTGGACCCATTTGTGTCCATCCTCTACCTTCTTCCCATGATTTTCCTCCTTTTCTTACCTTCCACAACAAGATTTCATGGGTCTATTTCCCAATTCATGAGTCATATCAAGAAGTTTCCAAATGGCTTACTTTTCCCATCTCCTCATTGACTCTTGAAAAATACTTCCCAACTACTAGCTTGACTGGTAATTTAATTCTCTAAGATAGAGGACTATTCTTGGTATGAACACGTTAAATCCAACAGAGTACTAGTCTATCAGGGGTCATCTCAACCATTATTTGTTCCCTTCATCATCCCCTCGCATGCATCATAATATGCATTGGAAGCACCTTTAGAAGTTGTTCAACAATTTCCTTTTTATTTAATAACAAAATTATTTACATCACCTTATTTAGTAAAGGTTAATCATTTTCCAAAATCCACACATAACACACATGTCCATATTATTTTAGCAATAACATAATTATATTTACAATATGGGGGAAGCATGGGTGGTACATACCCGATGGTTAATTGACATGTGGACATGGGTGATTTAACGACTTAATGCTTTCATTCCTTCAAAAATTCAATGATGCACTCATTATGGTGCTTCCTCTCTCTCTTTTTGAGTGCTCGGTGAAAAATGGTGAAGAAAAAAATGGTGAATGACCCCTTTTATAGGCCTTGGGCATCATAAATGTTATCAGATGAAGGGGAAAGGTTCTTGTCGACAGTTTTAGTGGGAAGTACTCTGATATACATCGGAGAAATCCATGGAAAAGTATATGGTGTATGCCAGAGGCATTGATACAAAGTATATCAGTCCTCATCGAAGGGTAGGATAGGAACTCCTTGGGTTTAACTAGATGATTTTATACAAAATCCTTTGGTTAAACTGAAGGAGTTGGCATAAAGTCACGTGGAAAGAAACTTGGCATTTTGGGAAAATTTAAGGAAAGTGATTTGGTGAGTACTAGATCAGTTGAAGATAACTCCTCTAGTGTACACTAGAGGAGTTTATGGGAACTCTTATGGTGTACACCAGAGGATATTATACTAAATCGTCCAAAAAGTTAAAACTTTTCTTCAAATTTTTTCTTCATTTTCCAAAATCAAAATGCAATATCAAAAAAACCAAGGAAATTGAACTAGATTTTATTAGGGAAAGAGATCTCTAAAAATCACGATCAATCATTAAGGAAAGTTAAATCCAATGATATTTCAAGAAAGAACAAAGGGGATCCATTTTATTGGGTGAGGGATTTTCAAGCAAGAAATATGAGAAAAAGGAGGGTTCTTGGTTCCTAGCACAACTCCATATGAGGATATTTCGAGCAAAAAGTTTGAGAAAAATTGAGGATTCTCCACCAAATTCCCAACAAGATCTCATCCAACATGATCATGTGGAAAATGTTGCAACAACGTTTCAATGGCCACATATTGATCATGAAAATTCACAAGAACATTGGTAACAAGAAGAATTGGTGGAAGAAATTAATATTCAAAATAATGATGTGAAAGATTTCCATTGCATGAAGGACAAATGATTTCAGGAAATTTACAATGAATCAATAATCTTGGATGTGGTTGGGGATAAGGAGAAATATAAAAATATTTTCAAATGGGAAACTTCTCATCCAACCAAAGAGTGCAACACTCATGAGCAATCGAGAGTTGATTTTATTGAATCATGGTTCCAATACATTGCACATGAAGTGATGCAATCATATGTTAGGAACATATGGCTTCATTTTATAGTACACTTTGGGCATGCTATTAACACCTTTATAGCAGCCTCTATATGTTCCACAATTTTGCAGTTCATTCCATAAATCAATTGGATGCTTGAATGGCTCCATTGAAAATCTACTTACACTTGAAAAGTGGCACTTTACTCCATGTGGGATATGGTAGGTAGATATTTCTTGTGCATATTTTATTTCTTGGGTTAGACTTTTTCATAATAAAACATTTTCTATATGGAGATAATTTCCATCTATTTACACTTGAAAAGTGTCCCTTTTCTCTATGTAGTTTAGGGTAGGTAGATCTTGTTTGTACAGAGTTTGTTTCTTCGATCAAATTTTTACATAATAAAGAATTTTATATATGGAGATAATGTTTTCATATGAATCCATGGCCGAAAGGATAAGGTACATGGTTTGATTGCGGTGTTCTTAGCAACCCTCATGGGGTTGGTGTGCCATAGTTGGAGATAGTTGTTGATAAAAAAAATTGATCACCTTGATTTTTTTCTCTTTGGAATAATAATAAAAAATGATATCATAACGATAAATTTATGTATTCTCATCATCTCATGGCATAGACCCAGTCTCAGTTTCATCCCACACTGTACGAAATAAAAAACCAATTTTATCTGATCGAAATACTCATAGTTTTGTCCAACCACTCAACCAAGAAATTGCAAAAATGTTCCTCTCCTCTTCCCAACTTCTTCCATGTGCAACACTTAGTTGTTTTTCATCTTAAATTTCCTTTTTCTATAAATCTATTTTCCATTCACTTCTCTTCTCATACTTAATAATTTTTGTGGTTCATGGGAGACAGGACTCCATTCCCTCCTTCCCTGCCACACTCTAGTACTGATACTCATCTCCCCTTTCCACTCATTTTGATCTTGATATCCCATTTCCAATCATCCCTATCCTCATATTCCTTCCCTTTGAAACTCCACTCCCTTTCCCATTTTCCTCCCTTGTCCTACTCTCCCTTACTTAGTTTATTTTCCCAACTTTCATTCCTCTTCAATATTCAGGCTATTACATTGAGACACATGGAATCCTATTATATTGAGATACATGGTAGGTGACTAGGTGGTCATTGGACATGATGTGTCAAGAATTCATATGTTGAATAGGAAGTGACTAGGTGATGATTGGGTGGCCAAAATTTTATCAAGGCATGGGTTTTTCTAAGGCACGGAAACTACACTAAGGCTTCCATAAGTTCATATATTTCACACATGAATGGTAAGGGAGGTATATTAATTATAAACACCAAATTTTTCCCTTACCAAATGAATGTGGGATTAATAAAGGTTTAATCAATCAAGGGACAATATTTACCCATGAACTAGATCAATGATTCTTGAGCAACAAACTTCTTGAGCTCATATCTAGAGTTTCGATTTTCCATTTTGGGAAAAAGAGACCTTGTTGGAAAGGTAATTTGAAAAGGAAAATAGTGATATAGGCTTAAATTATTGAAATTTTCCATGAAATTAATATAAATTAAAATACCTTTCAATTCTCTTTTCATGACTTAATGGAAAATTTATTTGGAAACTTGACTTCCTGACGATATAAGTTGAGATCCAAACCTCCAAAAATTTCTCAAGAAGAATCATTGGAAATATGTAATAATAAATGTTATTTATAAAATGGTTTCCATGGCTAATAAGTCACTTATCATGCTCAAAGCATTAAATAATATTTCACTTTTTTCAGATAGTCAGCTTCACGTTTTGGAAGTAAAAATTTATTAAATTTGGATATAACGAAAATGGCCTATTCTCCTCATATGAGCCAAGGATATAACGAAAATTTTCTAAGTCTGTGATGTCAAAATTATTTTGAAGGATATATTTCACAGGGGTTAAAAATTTGGGGTCACTACCAATGAGGATAAGGCCATCAACATAAATAACATAGATTATGATATTGATTCCTACTTTCTTGGTATAGAAATTAGGGTTAGAATTTTGTCCAGAAAATCTGATGTCAATAATAAAGTTGTCCATTTTGGCATACCAAGCTTCAAAAGTTTTCTTAAGACCAAACATAGATTTATTAAGGTAATAAACAAGGATGGATTCATTTTGGACATATTCATGAGGTTTTTTGATGTATATTTATTCTTGAAAATGCTCATTCAAGAAGGCATATATAACATCCATTTGATGGACCTCCCTTTATGTGAGGTAGCAAGGGCTAGAAAAAGGTGGGAAAAATTCATTTTGGCTACAGGCGAAAATGTTTCATTATAGTCAATTCCTTCAACTTGAGAGAAACCTTTGGAAACCAATAAGCCTTGTGTCTTTAAACACTTCCACCTGATGCATGGTTAGTTCTATACACCCATTTATATCTCAAAAGTTCTCTTCCTTTCAGAAGAGGTACAAGATCCAAATTATTGTTCACCATTAAAGAGAGATACTCTTCATTCATTTATGTGTCCCAATATGGATGTCTTGAATCTTCTACAAATATGTCTGGATCACGAGTCTTTGAAAATTGAGCTAAAATAGAAGAGGCCCACTAGAAATCTAAACATGTATGATGCTAATTTTTACATCCACCGATGAGATCACCAATTGCTTCTCTAGTTGAATGGGCCCATATGGGAAGTTGTGGTACTGGTGTAAGTTCATGTTCAATGGATTCATCTAGAGGAAGGTGACTAGGAAGAAGTGGATTTTCATCCTCATGTCCATCATCTGAAGAAGAAACCAAAATAGAAATAGAAGATGGCACAAACATTGAATTAGGCTAGTAAGCCAAGGGATTTTAATCAAATTTAACATGTCTTATTATAATATTAATTTCATTGGAATGAGGTTGAAAAAGTTGGTATCCTTTAACATCTTTAAAATATACAACAAAAATGAACTTATCACTATTAGGTTGTAATGCTTTCCTTTTCTCATCAATAATGTGAGCTCATGATATACTACCAAATACACATAAGTAGCTTGCATATGGATTAATTTTAGTCTAAACTTATTTAGGTGTTATATTTTTTAAATCCTTTGTGGGAGTAAATTTTACTATGCAATTTCACGATTAATGGCTTCTTCACAATACTCAATACTTAATATTTTAGATTGGATCATACAATTAGCCATTTCTTTTAATGTGTGATTGTTTCTCTCGGAAACACCATTTCAATGTGGTGTATATGGAACAATATGTTGCATTTGAATTCCTTGTGCAATGAAATAACTTGTAATTTTTTGTTCACATATTTTCCTCCATTATCTCTTTTTAAATTTTAAATTTGATGTCCAAATTGTTTTTCGACAAAGGCCTTGTAGACCAAAATCTTGTCAAAAACTTCACTCTTATTTTTCAAGAACTAAACCCAAGTGCATCTGTAGAAGTCATTAATGAAATTTAAGAACTAAGAACACTTAGATAAATAAGGATAATAAAGGGGACAAAAAAATCATTGTGAACAAGATACAAAGGGGTTGAGGCATACCAAGAAGAAGGTTTGTCAAAATTGTCCCAATGATGTTTATCGAGAGAATAACCAACAAAAAAACCATCTCTACAAGAAATGAGAGGAAGTCCAGTCACCATATGTTGACTACATAGTTGCTACAATGAGAAATAGTTTAGATGAACAAACCACCCATGTCAAAGTTTCCTCAAATAATCACCATGAGAAAAACAAAATGATGGAAAATATAATGACCCAAAGTTATCAAATTTGTACAACTTCATAATATCATCAACAATTCCAATTGCTAGGAAATGCTTAGGATATTTTAAATCCTTGATTACAACTTGGTGAGGTGAAAACTATATGATTTTTCCTTCACTAGAATGAGTCATATGATTCATTAATAGAATTTTTTAGGAAAGACATGGAACACATAAGACATCATTGAGATGACCATTATCTACCTAAACTATTCCATACTCTACAACACTAAGAGATATATCATCACTGACAAGTATTTGTTTGGTGTCACATTCATTAAGAGAAAAAACAATGGTTTTATCCTTATACATATGATAAGATGTTACCGAATCAATAAGCCACTCATCAAAAGAAGAAGTAGAAGTTGCATTGGATAAAATAAAAACAAAGATTGCATGTCCATGAGAATAAGAGTTAAAATAAGAAGACTCGATATTAATGTTCTACTTCTTCATCATTGCTTCTAAGGCTTCCATATTTTTAAAATATTTAGACTGCACATGGCCATCTCAACCAAAAAAGTTGCAATGTTTGTCAATCTTAGTACTTTTTTATTTCACTCCTTTGTCACCATTGGAAGTAAGAGTTGGTTGAGATGGTTTTGGACCCTTGTTTTTCTTGTTATTGTGGTGAGGATGTTTCTTCTTGTGATTTTCAGATTTATCTTTTTGCTGGGAAACTAAGTTGTGTTAGATGTACCTACAATATTGATGACTCCATAGTGTAAAATATTATCTTCCTCTCTAATCAGAGAATCACAAAAGGACTCAAGAGTGGGATTTCGGTAAGAACTCCCTATATATTATTTCATTGCATAAAAGGTAGATACAAAGGCATGATATGCACTATAACGATTAGAAAGAATAACATATATTCATATTTGATCCTTCACATCTCTTCGATAGTCTTTACATAAAATTCTAAGTGTTTGGAACTTAGATAAATAATATTCAATACAACAAAAATCATGGGTACTTAAGGTCATTAACCAATTTTCAATAAATTGGGCTCAAATCACATTGTGTTTACCAAACACAACTTCAAGATTTTCCCAAGATTTATTTAGGCCATCAATTCCTTGAAGGTGAAACATTAAATTAGGAGAGATGGACATTCTAATTATTTTGCATGCTTCATCATTATTATTATCCCATTTGGATTTATTTAGATTATCATAGTGGGCTTGTTTTATTCCTAATGTAATCTGGTACAATACTTTACTTCTTAGTACATCCTCCATATGAAATTTCAATGATAAATAGTTGGTATTGGTAAGAAAAACATCACTTGGTGAATCCATCTTAAAATATGCAAATAATATGGATTCAAAATATGAAACTAAATACCTAAATGAAAATATCTCAAAAAAATAGGTTGTTTAAAAAAAACAACATTGAAGACATAATTTGGATGTGAAAGTTATGACATTTTTAAGAAAAGGCATAAATGGTAACCAATGAGCCATGTGGAAAGTAGAAGTTGGTCCACGCTGTGATGGATACACAAAATTCCCCTCCTTATCTAACTTTTCCTATAAGCTCAATTTTACAACTAAGTTACGTTATGAAGTGACCCACTTTATAAAATAAAAATGAAATATTAAAGCTAATTATAGTGATTCACTTTTATAATTTAAGTGAAATGCACTTAAAAAAAATGCATGAAATGTTTCAAAAAATAACTTAAAGAAGAGACTTTAACTCAAGGCCTATTATTACATAAAGAATAATTCAAACAAGTGAGTGAGCTAGTGAAAAACACATTATAATTGTAAAGGAGGAGGATTGGGGTGTTGTTGTTGGAGATATAACTCGAAGCATGTGCTTACCCCAAAAGATTCCATTTATGTGTGCTCATAGAAACACAAGATTTGTTTTTTGAAAAATAAATGAATCTCAACAACAAATGAGGTTAAATATCGGTTAGCTTACTTGGAAAATGCAAGTTTTCTCTATGTTTTTATTGGCCTAGAAGAGTATGGAAAATAGAATACACAAACAAAAAAACACTTTCCACATTGTCTCTGATCCGCCAAGTCTTGGAGTAGGCTATTTTGGAAAGGCTTTGGGAATCGCACAAAAGTTGATCACGTGACACTTTGGAAAAGGAGAAACGTGCATGGAAAGCAACTAGTGCATTATCAAGAGTCATCGTGCAAGAAACATGATTTAGTTAGGAAGTTTTGTGACAATTTTTCAACTTTGTAACCACTTTGTAAGAGGCTTATCCCTAATATAATACTATAAATATGTAATGGGTTTTGGGTAGAAAGTGGTTGAGTATTTGAGAGTCTTGAGTCTTGAGTGATGGATAGCAAAGAGTGAGGACTTGGAGAATCGATCTTGAGGAGAGTTCTAAGTGAGTTGAATATCATTCGAGAGGTATGTGTGCACTACAACATAGAATGACTAAGGAAGGTTTGGATTGTAACTGAATATCAATGTATGAGCCCAGTGCACATGAATGTAATGGATATTATGAATGAATGAATAAGAATCCAATCATTGTGGACATAGACTAGTTTAGGGTGAACCACATTAAAAAGTTGTGTCTTGATGTGTTTCTTATGTGTTTTATGTTTCTCACACATGTGATGGATGGTTAGTATAGATATGTTTACTATTTGTGGCTACTACAAAATGGCGTTGAATGATTAGCATTCTCAATATGTCATTGACATATGTTGTTATGATCCTGTGCACTTAATCTAATGATGAATGAATGCATGTTAAGTTCAATAATGTCACACATAGAGTATATTTCCTAATAATTAAAGGTTAATTAAACAGTAAGGAAATAATTCCTCATATTCCCCCATGAATGTAGAAACATAGTTCATGTAGTCCCCATAGGTACTTTGGGTGATATTTTTGGTGATTAATGATTAACCACAAGTCTTCCCATTGTGCGCCAACAAATGGTAATAGAGGAGTTTCATATCCATAATTAAAAGAGTACACCATACCATCCTCACGCAAATGACACAATAGAATCCTTCAATAAGATCTTGGAACATGCACTAATAAATGTTTTCAATGTAAGTCAAGATGAATGGGACTTGAATATTCTAGCAATGTTATGGACATATATGACCACAAGCAAGAATCTAATAGGACACAATCCATTTAGGTTGATGTATGGTCAATATGTTTTGATTCCTATGGAGTTTATTATACTGATTCTATGTGTTGCTTCAATGGTAGAGGTTATAGATTCTAGCGTGGTGGAAAACAGACTACCAAAACTAATGGAATTAGAAGAAGCTCATTTTTCCACAAGTTTCCATCAAGGAGTACAAAAAGCACGCGAGAAATATTGGCATGATAGACATATCAAGTAGAAGAAGTTTCAGACAGAAGACTTAGTATTACTCTATGACACTAAGTTTATAAATCATCCATAGAAGCTATATATGCATTGGTTAGGCCAATATGTGATAGAAGCAGGTGTTTTTCAGTTGGAGAGGTTAGATGGAGAATTCGTGGAAGGGATAGTTAATGAGAGTCAAATGAAAATGTACAGGGATGGCCATCATTTTGCACACTAAGATGAATGGGAAGTAACTTTATCTATGTATTCTAGTGTAAATAGAAAATGAAAGAAAAGGTAGAAAAATAAAGAAAAAGGAAGAAAAAGAAAGGAAAAGTAATCAAAAGGAAAAAAAAGAAAGAAAATGGTTCAGGGAAGAAGTAGAAAGTTGAAGAGTGAATCAACATTCAAAGGATGTAATATTATCAAGTAAAAGGTATAAGAAATAAAATGTCACAAAAAATAAAGAAGCAGGAAACAAGGAACACAAATGGAGGAAGAAAGTTGCATAGAGAGGAGATCACACATATGACAATTAAAAGCATGAAAGAGGAAACCTCATGGGAGAAATCATTTATGAGGAAACATCATTTCAAAATGACAAAGACACATTATAATAAAAGGAAAGTACTAAGGATATCCTAATAGAATGACAGATCTAGATCCAGATCCGTCAGAAGATTCAAATTTAATGCAAGGTTAAGACACATATTGGATACAAATAACTAGTGGATTAAACACAATTTTAGGTGCAAATATAAGTTAACCACCATCGATGGATTATAAAAGAATGAGAATATTTTGCAATGAAAGGTTATGGTCGATTACATTTTCAAAAAAGATTTGAGCAAGAAGAATTTGTAGAGATGAGAGAGTATTGTAGAGTTGTAGGTGTTAGTTATAGGGAGACTGTTGCAGAGAGAGATGACACCACCCAATAGAGTAGCGACGACAACATCAACACCAAGGAAATAATGAATTTGTTTAGTAGTAGAACTTGTAGTTGAAGAAACCCTAGGGGTATCCTCATCATAGATAATATTTTAAATATATTACATACCACCAAGGAAGGATATAGCGAAGGCAGTTAGGTTGTCAAAAGAAGCTAAGTATCCACTTATGAAGCAAAAAATCCCACCTAGAGTGATCATGGAAGAATATATGTTGTGATTGATACCAAAGTTACAGTTTGAATACCATGATATTACAGACAAGAAGAAATTACCAGAGCTATCATCATAAAATTATTTGAAGAAATACATCAGTGGATAAACAAAGATTATCATGATATAGCCACATACATGGGAAACAGGGTTGGAGAAAGCTGGCATCATGAATTTATTCGACATACCACATTTTGGAAGGAGCACGGATATCAATGCCTAGGCAAATATGTTATTGAGTTGCATGCACAAAGGTTACTTATGGATCAATAGGTTGGTCTCCCTTGACATAGATCTTATTGTGTGAATTATTAGACTACCATCGCAAGGGGAGGACCCCTCACTATTATTTTCATATAAGAAGCATGAGAAGGCTTTATCATAGAACATGACATAGAAGTTTCATATGCACATGGTGTTGATTAATGTTGGTTTTCATTGATGTCAACCCTTGAAGAAAGCCCCTCCAACACAAAGGTTTGGGAAATGGACCCAATATTGTTTGATGTAAAGATGACTCATTATTGTATTTTCATGGTTGATAAGAATTAAAGATGGATGAACTCCAAAGTGGTCCCCTTATGGTGAAATCCCTCAAGGGAAGATGCTTTGTGTAGAAAGAGAACCCATGATTAATTGTGGAATAATGAGATGAAGTACAATGAATTTTTTAGGTAAACTATCCTATATGGATAGTTCTTGTCATTCCATTTTCGGTGATATGTGGAATGTCACATAACTCCTCATGGTTAGAGAGTTATGGCTAGGAGAAGTTGGAGACCCTAGGTTTGGGTAATGGATCCAAGTTTGTTTAATGGATAAAAGTGTGAGTTATGATATATTTTTAGATGATACTATTCTATATCGATAATACATGTCATTCCATTTCTGATGGTATGTGGAACGTCACATAACTTCTCACGGTTTGAGATTTATGTCCTTACGAAGTTGGAGGACCCTCATATGTCATCTAGAAGCCCCAAAAGGTCAAAGTAGTCAAAGTGGTTTAAGAGATTTTAAAAGGTA